>CAJNIZ010048296.1:13733-24308 GCA_905231905.1 Symbiodinium pilosum | reverse complement strand
AATCTGAAAGCTGTGAAATTTCTGATGCCCGAAAATCCGGTCCATAGGACGGATAGAGGCAAGCAGAAGATAAAAATACCTAAGCTACCTAGAGCAGACGGAAGGCTACTCTAGACTACCTAGGGCACTCGACCGGGACCAAAACCAGTGGATCACCGGGAGACAGACAAACTACGGGCGGCAACTCGACTGGGACCAAGACCAGTGGATCACCAGGAGTACACGATGCTGGACTCGGACCAAATCCAGGGGATCACGAGGAGCGGAAGGTGAGTCAGAGATGAAGCTCAACGCGGACCAAGACCAATGGATCACGCGGAGCTAAATACTGCGGGGAGGCAAAACAGACAGAGGAGGAGACAGGGGATGGATGGCGGGAAGTCCAGAAATGCTAATGCTGCACTCTGCCTGCGAGCCAAGACGCTATACCTAGCATGCTTGCCGTTGCGTCAGTGCACAAACATCACTGATCAAGCTCAAGAAAGTTCGTGCTAGACTAGTCCGTTACGCATAGCATTGGGACGGACAAAAGCTGTACGGAGAACAGGCAGTCAGACGGCACACCTTTTGTCTCGAGTGGCAAAAAAAGCGAACTGCAGACAGATAGCAGGTCGGACGGATAAACCGGACCTGAATCTGAAAGCTGTGAAATTTCTGACGCCCGAAAATCCAAGGATAATTGAGCAGGGAGCTCGACCCAACGGGGAACAGGGCCATCAGAAAATTGAGCTCACTACAGCTCGGAAGCCACAAAATGAGACATAAGATCCGCGGACGGATAAAAGTCCAGTGAAGGCGACGCAGGGAATGAAGTCCATGGGACAGTGAAAACCTCGGACGCCTGAAAGCCCAAGGACGAAGGCGCAACGCCACGGCTAAGGGCATCAGCCGTGTCGTTCAGGAAGCCCGGCACTGAGTCCAGTGCACAGAGATGCGGACGGCTTCCTGCAAAATGTTAAATGCACGGAGGAACTGGCACATACCCCGAGCAAGAGACAACCCCTTCCAGGCTGCAGACTGTGCCGGTGAGTTGTCTGTGCGGAAGACCACGTGAAAGGGTACATGTCCCGGAGGAAGAAGGACGGACAGAGTCCACAGAAGGCCCACCTGAACTAGCATCTCCCAGGCGGCCATGCAATGTTGCGGAGAGGTATCAGACGGAAACCAATCAAACATGTCTGCAAGCTGGGATTGGGAAAAGGAGCACGCAAAGCAAGCCTGGCGGCCGTCTGGCAGACGGACAAATCCACCGAGGCCGGCCAGGGATGAGTCTGCGCATGCATCTGCAAAGGCCTCGCAAACAAACAGCGGGCGGAGAAACAAAGAGCGAAATGGACAGGGCGAGGCAGCCAGGTCAGTCCACACGCGCACCACCTCACGGGACTCAGCAGACAGCTCACGATCTGGGCGAAGAGGGTTCGAAACCTGTACCCAGACGCGACGGGAGGAGATGACCTCAGGCAGGTCCGACAAGGCCGAAACGGGTGTGTGGGAGTAGCGTAGAAGCTTGCAGCCCACGGGTATGGCCGCAAGCGGTAGAGGACATAACACGGAGCTCAGGCGAAAGGGAGGCACGGAAAGAAGTCCAGAGTTGCGGAGAAATAGCGCACATATTAGGCACTGGATTGCGCTGGTCAAGGTAAAGTGGTGCTAATGAAGGACGGAGGGCTGAGAACAAGTTTGACAGCCAAAGCAATTTACCGGTCAGTTTCTCCAGGACGGTGACTGTGCATTTCGGTGATGATTGTAGCTGGCGAAGCAAGGCCAGCAGACGGGCAAGCTTAGCGGGATTCAGCTGAACCACGAAATGCTCGAAATCAAAAGCCCAACCGATCCATGTCACGCGGGCAGAGAGCTCGGCCTTGCGCCAGCTCATTGGAACCCGCAGCACGGACAGGAATATGACAAGGACCGCAGCCAGGAGTGGGGCAGACGACCGCAGCAACGGCGAGAAGGTCATCTACATAAATTTGGGCACTATGACGGACGTGCCACAGACGGTGTGTCAGCCGGACAAGCAGGCCAGCCAGGCGGTTCCAATACAAACCGGATGCCCGAGCACCACAGTTGAGGGTGACGGATTGATAGAGCACAGACCGGTGTCTGAAGCACAGTATAGGCCCTGGTCTTGCGGGCGGATGCGGATGCGGCGGTGGGCCTTTGAAACGTCCAACACAAGCGCCACCAATTTTTCGTGCGACGGACAGAATGGCAAACACTTGCGCACATCGGACAGGTTGGGGTTAGGAGCTTTATTGGGAAGACAGGTGTTAGAGGTAACCCCACTGACAGAACTATCCACTACCAGCCGCGGCGGACGGTCAGGGGAAACGACGACTCCTAATTTGCCGACGGCGGTGTGCTGATACTGCTTGCAGAGCGCGGCATCACCCCCTGGGACCGGACGGATCCAGCCTTCCTGAAGCTCGGCATCGAGAAGGCCATCAACAAGGTCTGCGTGGCCCAGAGCGGACTTCCATGCGGAGTCGCAGTGCTGAAGTGGTAGGACGGATTCCGTGGGCTGGTCCGGAGGGAAAAGCACTTTGCAAGGCGGAATGGGGTCGCCGATTTCCAGGGGGACGAATTCATGAAGCAGCCGGAAAAAATCCATGTCCGGATCTTTGGTGAGGACAGACACGCAATGCCAAAGGTTAAGGCGGAACGGCTGCCCCGGATCAACATGCAATAGTTTGGCCCATGCGGCGTCGTCCCTGACGCATAAGAATGCACGAAGGTCGGCCAGAAATTGGCGAAGGGCAGACTCAGACAAAGGAGGATCCTTGCTAGGAGAGACAAGATGAGTAAGCAGGCCGGACAGAAGACCAGGCGTCTGCAGTTGGCGCATCCAAGCTGAACGCAAGGGCTTGAGGATGTCGGGTTCTCTGGGTGTACCCCAGAAGGCTGAGCTGCAAGTCCCGGCACCGTCCTCAACGCGCCCGGACGGCTGAGGCCAGATGAAGGAGGGCGGAAGCAAAGAAGGCCATTCACCAAAAGCGACTGCCGTGCTTCTGACAGACAAGAACGGTGCAATGTGTGTGGCAATGGCGGCTGCGAGTGCGTCCGGATAGCAAGCCGTCTGGCGGGTAGCGAAAGAGCCATCCGCGTTACGGCGTCCGGCAAATGAAGGGTGAAATCTGGGCGGATGCGGACACTTGCAAGCGACAGGAGCCAGGACAGAGAAGTTGGCCCAGAAAGCCCTTTGGAAGTGGAAGACCGTGTTGGCACGCAGTGCGCAGTACGGCGCATGAACAGCCAGCCACGAGCGGACAGTGGGGTCCAGCCAGAGGATGCTGGAGGACGGTTTTCTAAAATGATCAGCCCACCACGGGCTGCCACCAGAGACAGAAAGTGGCGGGCGCGTTCGTGAAGGAGTGCGGACGTAGCCAATTCGGACTGCTGCGCTGGGGACGGGTCTGGTATACCCGTTGGAAACTCCGGAGTACGGACTGGCTTTGGCCCACCAGGGCGCAAGCGCGCTCTAGAAAATGGCGCACACGGAGGTGCAGCAGCGGCCGCGCCAACTATACCGGAACATGCCAGAGAACTGCTCGTCATCCAACAGGTCGAAGCCACACCCGTGAAGCTTGTCCAGAGGCTCCAGACGGGCTAAGCCGAGGGCGGCAACGGCTGCGGAGAGGGGTGCTGAGGCACCCGCAGACAAGTCCACGAAGAGCTTGCAGCCGGGCAACGGAACCGAATCCGTCGAGGGCGGAGATAGAGTTGCCTGCAGAGTGGAAGAACGCGCTCCACAGAACTGAGGCGGCCGGATGGCTGGCTTGTGCTGAGCGACCCGCTGGGGCGGACAGGGAACATGCGCCTGAGCGTGCTGGTGGGGAAGGCTGTGCAAAGGTTGGGGAACAGGCACGGTTAGGGAGCAGGAGGACGCAAGGCTTCTTCAGCGACTGGCTGCGCAGACCGGTCGGATAGTCAATGCTTGGTGGACAGGTGATCCAAGGCGGTGTGCTTCTGAGTGCAGGGCTTGCCGTTGGCAAGCGGGACCGGACAGAGATGGGAACGCGGGCAGTTCGGATCCTTGCAACGGCCCAGAGCTCCCCTCATGCAGGTTTCAATCCCGTTCACCTTCTTGAACCAGGATTTGTCGAATGCCTTCGCCGCGGGAACCTGCTGCGCGGAGGCGGAAGCGGCCGGCTTAGCTTTGGGTTATTGCCTCCTTGGCCGCCGCCAGACCTGCGTTTGCGTTTCTGCCCACCGGTCGGCGAAGGTGGGGGAGCAGAAGTGCTGTCTGGCGGGCCGGTCGGACGTGGTTGAGGCAGGTGCTGCACACGCAGACGGGGCTGCAGCGCGGACGACATGTCCTGGCGACAGAATGCGATTTCATTGAGGCTATCTGACAGGGTCCATGACTGGTCCCGCATGAGCGCACGCACGGATTGCCAGACGGAGCGGTCGGCAGCAAGGATTTCCTGCAGGGTCAGACGGGACGGAGAGAGCAAACGACAAAAACTTGTCGTTGAACCGTTTGATTACGAGAAGGTGCACCTTCTCAAGCATGGACAGAGCGGTCGCGTGGACGGATAAGGCTTTGCGGACGGTAGGCTCAATCGGACCCGAATTAGGCACGAAGGCGGTGGGGCCCGGGGATTCTTCCTCGGCCTCAAGGAAACTGCGAAGCAGCTGCCGGTCGGTGCGCGGACGGCGAGCATCGTGCCACGAGATCGCGTCTGCCTCGGTGCACCGCGATCGCCAGGGCAACCACGGGGACGCTCCAGTAGCAAATGCGTGCTGCAGTGCGGACAGGAGCTCCGGTGCGGGCATGAGTTCTGGAGTGAGGAGCTCTCCGAGGTAGCTGGCCAGGAACTTCTGGCGCATGGCGTGCACTTCGGACGGCATGAGCTTATGCGTTTGCGCCGACGGAGCCGGACTAAGGGAAGAAGACGCCGGTGCGGCTGTGTATTGCGAAGGGCAAAGGTCTTGCGCATGCGTCAACAGGCGGCGCAGGCAAGCGGCCGGTGCGGAGTGAAGCAGGGCCGAATCGGCTGGATCGAGCTCGAGGATGGTGCAGAGGAAGGAGTCCTCCGCATCCGGAGAGGGCAAGGCATGACCTGGCAACCCTAAGGTAGTAAACCCTGTGGCTTGCAGGCGTGTGAGGACAGATGCAGGCGCTCCCCACTGCTGAAGCAGAGCGGAGACTACAGCTGCATCATCAAGGCGATGTGACATGCCTGGGATGGCAGAGCAAGGCCAAGGCTAACCTGCACGATCCTTAAAGGCACGCACAAAAGGCTGCGGACAGAAGAAGGTTTACCATCTAGATAGAATAGGTAGCAGCACCTGATAGGAATAGAAGACAGAACATGTACGCAACCGCAATGGACAGAATGAATGTTTTTAGCCTTGACTCGCAGGTCACCAGCCCCGCTTGTGGCAGGCATCGCAGGCATGGCGCTTGTGCCCACTACGCCGGGCAGGATCATCCACACGCGGACAGACGTCTGTACACTGCGGATTGTCACACGGCTGACCGCAGACAGGTCCCAGACGACTGCGGCGACGATGAGCATGGCGAGCAGGAACTGCAGAAAGTGCATCAGTGGGCAGGTCTGGAGGCGGAGCCACGGTCGGACTGGCCCAGCGAGTGCCAGGAGGCACATCGGGTCCCAGGAAGGCCGAGCCCGGAACAGGCAGGGCCCGCTCAGACAGGACAGCAGCCGGACCTGGAGTTGCTGGAAGTGCAAAGGCGCTGGGTCGGAACTCGAGGAAGCTGCTTGCAAGGGGACAGCCGGCACTTGCGGAGGCCGGCGTCCAGGCGGACGGGCCACAGCCCCAAACACTGCGCCCCCAGCAACAACCGGACGGTCGAAGATGCCCCAGCTTGCCAAGGAGACATCAGAAGAGCTCTCAACGGAGCCGGTGAAGGCTGACGGTCAGAGGGGCGTTCAGGATCGGATGGCCATTGGAGGTCAGCCAGATCTGCATCATCATCCAGACGGTTGGAGGGAGCTCCGCAAAGAAGTTGCGCAACTCCTCGTCGGAGGCGGACAGGAGCGCCTCCTCGAAGTGGACTACAAGCATGGGTCCAGCAAGAAAACGGACAGACGCGCACATGCCAACATGGTATGGCCACTGCAGCACGAAACAGCGCAATTTTGCAGCGCCACGACGCGGTATGGGCAGGTGTTGCAGGAGTGCGTGCGGGGCGGCAGCCATGGGGTAAGGAAGGTAAACCCTAGAAAATTATGGGCTAGGGCCTAGGACAGGCTAAACCCTAAGTAGACATGGCTGCGCGACAGGCACGGTGCAGGCACGGAGAGGCAGCTGGAGGCAGAGTGCGACAGACGGATTCCATGCCATGACGGTTTGTGCAGGAACCACAGACTGTACGGTAAAGCTGCTCCGCATCCTGTAGTTCCGGTGCGCCGGACGGGTCAGTTGAAGAGGTAGGCCGAGCGGCGTGAACCACATTAGAGCGGTGATTATAAATGTACAGACCGTTGGCAGTGGAGGTCCGGACGCGGCAAAGCTGACGGCCCGGATTCCGGACGAGAAGGGGGCACTGAGTTGGAAGCAAGGGGCGACGCCAGGTCATTATCGGGCGGATGAAACACTGTGAAGTGGAGAAGGTGCAGAGTCCTCCAGCGGCAGGGCGGACAGCTCCGAGACTGGAGACTGCTCGACTTCCAGGGGCGGAGGCGGCGACGGAGGAAAGGCAGGAGCCAAGAACATGGCTGCCGCACACCAGCGCCGGCGGCGGAGGTGCCGGACAGGCGACCGATTTGGAGACCAGTGCAAGCGAAGCCTGGGGAACAGGCACAGGTGCAGGCTGCGACGGCGGCATGCGGCCGTCCACTCAAAAGTGCAAAACTGGCAAGGCAGCAGCAAAGGACAGTGCACGGACAGGCGGGGCACTGCCCGGTGCCGAATCCACAGATTGACCTGAGACGGGCAAGGGCAGGACAGTCACCGGGACCGGCTTAGCAAGGGACGCCCAGCGCTGACGAAGTCCAGTGGGCGCAGGCGGTCTGTCCTGGCAGTCAGGGAAGTGCAATCAGGTAAAGCACATATCAAAAAAAATAGCAATCAAAAGTATAGTGCGAGCACCCTTTTTGACTGCAAGTTCGACTCCAAGCGCGAGCCAGCCCACCCAGCACGTACGGCCGGGCAGGGCGGACGGAGGAGGAACGCAAAAGTGAATGTATTATGAAGTAGCCCTGGCACTACAAAATGTCTAGCGTCATACTAGCGTACCTGCTCCAGACTATGAGTGCAGAATGCCTAGCAGACGAAAGCCCAAGCCAGCCCACCTGCCGGACAGAAGCGTGGCACATGAAGAAATGCTAGCTAGTTAGGCTGCAGACAGGCGGACGGGCATGGACAGCGGTCAGTCGCAGTGCGCTTCAAGGCACGCAAGGCCTGAGCTGCCGTGGGGCCCGGACGGGCCGGATTGGTGCGGGCCGTGCCGGACGGTGGCGGGAAGGAAGTCTGCGATCCCGGTGCGGACGGGAAAGAAGCCTGACCTCCGGACATGGCTGCAAGGTATGCTAAAGGCTGAGGCTGAAAGCTTGAGTACTGGAAGGCGCACCGGGCATGAAGCTGCAAGTGCCTGCTCACATGCAAGCAGAAAGCCGAAAGCAAGACTGGGCACAGTGTGCAGTCAGTCCTCCGTGTCCTCCAGTATGGGGACGGACGGGGGTGATACTTCGACCTGGCGGACAGAGTGGAGAACCACTAAGCGCGATCCAGGGCGGAAGCTAAGCTAGGGTCGGCACCCAGCTAGACCTGAGCGGCAAGCGGGCGGACCACAGACGAGACTAAGACAGCCCCCAGCCTGGAAGGAGAGGGAGTCAAAATCTCTTCCACTTCTGCACCTGGGCAGGGAAGCGGACAGAAATGTGGCAGGAGACAGCAGCCGACCCAGCCTGCAAGAGGAGGGCCAGAGCTCATCAGCCTGCAAGCGGAGTCCACTAGCGGAACCGCTGAAAAGCAAGACACCCCACCTCGAAGGCGAAGATGTCGCATCCATGGCTACGGACAGGCAGAAGCAGCAGTGCACTCAGAGTGGACAGAATGTAACATGACATGAAACATGTGCGCATGACGTCATGAAACATAGGCTCATGAAAAACAAGATGCCTAAGTCCAGAAGTCCAGAAATGCTAATGCTGCACTCTGCCTGCGAGCCAAGATGCTATACCTAGCATGCTTGCCGTTGCGTCAGTGCACAAACATCACTGATCAAGCTCAAGAAATCGTCACGTGACTTGGGGAATAATGTTAGCATGGTTTTAGGATGCACGTACTAGTCATTGGACGCGCTCAGAATGGATCCTACTATGGTTTGAGCATGCATTCTCGAGGAACCAGATCCTTGAGGGAAAAGACACACTTGTGGATTGCGCACGAATGCTCTGGCAATCAGATGCAATTGGGGTTTGGAATGCATTCTCTGGTTCTTGGACGCGGTCGGTTTTATTGTCGTTTGTGCGTGGATACACTGCTCATCAGATGCACTCGGGCATGTATGTCATTCGTCTTGGGCATGCATGCACTGGTCATCCGATGTTATTCTGGGTTGGCAAGTTGGAAAGCCTGCTTCGAAAGATATCTCCCTGGATGTCTCTACGCATAAATATTATATATATATATATATCATACACATATGCGTGTGTGACATGGTTGGGCAACGTTGACAACTTTGCATTTTGCTGGTGGCGCAGGACTACTACGACTACTACACCACCAGGGGTTCTCGTGCCAAGCACGACAACCACCACAATTGGAACTTGGAGTGTCCGCGGGACTTAGTACATAGGTCCACACCCCCTGTACGCCATAGATAGCAACCCCAGTTATCCCCATGATTAACGTACTTACTAAGTCCCCTGGACCCTAAACCCTAAACCCGAAACCCTGAACCACAGACCAGTGCGGCCTCCAGCTGGCCGAACAAAGGCGCCACCTCCTCGACGAGTGCGCGGAGGAAGGGCTCATAACCTCTTCACCGCCCCGAAGGGTTTACAGGGTTCATATAGGGTTTAGGGTTCAGGGTTTTAGGGTTTAGGGTTTTAGGGTTTAGGGTTCAGGGTTTTAGGGTTTTAGGGTTTAGGGTTCAGGGTTTAGGGTTTTGGGTTTAAGGAGTCACGTATGGTTCTATAAGGGTTATATAGAGGGAAGGTTGAAACCATGGGCCCCTAGTATGAACCATTTACCTGGGACCTTTGCATGCCCACTATGTACCCTATATGTACCCTTGAGGGTCCCTAAAAGGCCCCATATTAGAGGCCCATACTTCTAACCTTGGAAATGAGGATATATAGGGTTTGGGGTTATGGCCTAGGCATGGGATGACTATGGCGAATGCGGGAGGAAAAAATTGGAGTCCTCATAAGACGTGTGATATCATCTGTTGAGATCTATGTGGGCCCTGCGTCCATGGAATCCCAACCGAACAGAGCAGACTATCACTACAACTACATTGCTGGGGGAGGGAGGCAATATCCAATGTAATCACTCCAGAACTTCGTCCTTCCCCTTCAGAATAAGGTTTCGGGTTTAGGGTTTACTGTTGCCGCCTTCCAGGAACAATTACCACACGAGGTCATAGGAGTTCTACAACAATAGCCACCTCATAAAACCTCTTTCAAGACAATCACTGGGAGGGGGAAGACCCAAGATATCAACAAATATCTGGCATGAGCTCATCAGACTAAACTCTCAAAATTGACATACTTCAAGGAACACAGGGTGATGTGGTCTCAACAGAATACAGAACAAGAAATACATAGCACTCACCATACACGTGGGTTTCCAAAGATGAGGGAGGGCACAGCATAGACCCCAACAATGGAACTATCCTTACTTGAAGGCCCAGGGGGCTAAGTGTCATTGGGCGTCGACCCATTCTTTTTGGAAGCCCCCACATCCCGACCTGAGCTTTCAGAGTCCCTGAGATAGAACCCCCATTACAAACCTGCGACCCCTAGGTCGCCAACACACACAGTGATTCCTATCACTTTTGATCCTTGAGATTTGCAACCATAATAGCAACGCTAATAACCATAAAGCTTCAGCTGACAATCCAAAACTATATTGTAGACCCGTGATGAATAAACCCCCTCCGTTTATAGGAATTCTAACAGGGATCCCAATATGAAGGCCCTTCAAAAGGAAGGGGTTTAGTCATCACAGGTCTACATTAACAAGTGGAGACTGCAAAACCTCAGGACCCTGGGAAGCCTAACTCTGAGAGCCGCAAGGAGTAGCGGTTGTTAGAGTTGGCTCTGGAGGTCTGGCGCCTCAGTTGGGAAAAACAAAGACGATCACAAAGCGAAGTTCTCAAAATGATCATGCCCTACACAGCCCCGAAGATTGAAAGGTTCTTCAAGAGTCTTAGGATAGGAACCTCGAAAAGGGCCCATGAGGGGCTTAGGATAGGAACCTCGGGCATAACTTCGAGAAAACCCCAAACATTTAAAAAAAAAATCATCACAAAGCTCTGGCACCCTGAGCGGTGGAACTGGATGAGATCGTCCAGCCTTGACGCCGCAGCGACAGTTGAGCAGCTTTTTTTGGTCGCTAAACCTAGTAAGATAATATTCCTAAAATAAAATACTATAC
>CAJNIZ010048296.1:0-13541 GCA_905231905.1 Symbiodinium pilosum | reverse complement strand
AACTGGGGGGAATATAGGGATTTAAAGAACTCAAATTAAGTTACCATAATGGGTATATATAGTAATGAATAGGGCTTCCCTATATAGTAATTAATTTCAAATAAGTTCCTTAACAGCAACCCAGTAGACGGTCTATGAAGCCTGCGTCAACCCCTCTTAGGTCTTAGTTCACGTGTGCAAGCAAGCTGCAATGCGTCACAGGCCGCGTCACTGAACATGGGAACTGAATGCACCTCACAAGGGCTTCCTGAAATGCGGTTGATACCTGTGAAGCTAGTGCTACAATCATTTCACTGGTCACACATCCCCGCCAGTAAGACCATATCCCAAACTTACGCTTGAAAACCTACGCTTGTCATCCCGATCCCATGGGCTCACCTGGTCTTTGGACACCCTCGAGGTACTGACTTTTGCCAGCACATCACTTAGCCCACCACCCAACACTGCATCACGGTCGAAACTTCGCAACAAGGAAGCTGTGGGCACCCAGGGCTTACCTGTGGTTCACGGAAATCTCACAAGAATAGGGTTCAGGGTGTTCGCAGACCCTTCCCCAATGCAAGTTTAGGACTCCTTCTTTAGATACTTCTGCTGGCGGGTAGTAGGGAATGAAAATTGCAATCTCTGTATCATCCCTATGTGATGTATTCCCTTATTCCCTGTTACTTCCCAGTGAGTAACCTGGCTACCGCAAGGCATCTTGTCCTGGCTTCGAAACATGAATCTGCTGTCTTCCTCCCAGCAATGTTTAGCGTTTTAGCTCTAGGGGTTAGGGTTTTTTGCAAGGGTTGAGGGTTTAGGACCAGTAATCCATACTACCCACAATACATGAGCTATCGTCGCTCTTCGTCAAGAAATCTTATCTAAAAAACAACCCACAACCAACCTTGATTCTAAGAAAACTCCACCATTTTTCTCAAAGTGGCTGGGATCCTCGTTCAGCGGGCACGCTTGCACACTTGCAGGTTCGATGCTTTCGCCACCGGTCTCGTGCAGTCGCTGTAAGTATTTCTGGAGCGAGGGAAATGTAGGCCGGTTCCCAGGTAGTCGCTCACAGCAGACCTGAGATAGTGATAGTAATGATGACACGGTGCGCCATCCAACTCCCGCCAATGCTTAGGAGATCCACCTTAAAAGCATGGAAGAAATAAGTCTTGATATGAACGAATCTACTGATCCCAGGAACCAATACTCCCAAACTAAATCATGCGAATGTTGATGACGTATATCGTCGAAGGTGTCATCACTCACAAGAACGAATCAGCAAGCATCCATGCTAAGACAGCTAACCTACATCACTGGAGCTGTAGCTCGTTCTGGTTCTGTAGTAATACTTCTATGGAGTACAACAACGATCAACACAGGACGTGTATGCAGAGAAACTTTTATGAAAGGATTCTACAGACGGGGCGGTAAATTGTGGGCCCCATTCGAAGCCAGGCTCTCGTTTCCACGGCCCTAAACCCAAAGTATGCCTCATCTCCCCTGAACACCAAACTCCACAAACCAAACCCTGAACCTTAAATCTAAAACACGGCCCTAAACCCTAAACCATGCATTCTCGAGCAACCTCGATGAGCTGGCGGAAGCCGGCCGGGAAGTCGGGCACCTGCTGCAAATCTGCCCACGGAAGGGCACCGGCACGCTTCCTGGGTTGATAGGTTGTGGCTTCAGGGAGATTTGGGGCTCGCGCTGAGGGGGAGAGCGGTACATACGTGCCTGCATCTACGGTGCCCACAAAAAACGTCCCAAATATACACCCAGGCACAAACATTCCTGACATTCCTGATGATGTGCATCCTTCAAACCATTCTAAAGATAACCTGGAACATGGCAGATGCGGGCTGCTTTTGAACATAAAAAAACCTACATTGGGCCACAACGTCTGTAAATATTACCTACGTTGGGCTATTTGGCTCCCTGGGGTTAGGGTTTAGGGTAATAATTCAAATCTGACCTGAACTTCTGACCGAAGGCCATTTAAAACTTTGAGCCACCTCTACCCAGCTGTCATGACCTGGAACGTTGAGGTGGCCCACACTGCCCTGCAAAAAGGATTGTTCTCAAAACTATGGACCCCTTTTGCTTGCAGATCATATTAGGGCACCTAAAATTGGCCCAGGGTTTAGGGTTTAGGGCTTAAGGTGTAGGGTTTAAGGTTTAGGGTTTAGGGTATTGTTCTCAAATCTATGGACCCCTTTTGCTTGCAGATCATATTACGGCACCTAATATTTAAGGGTACCAAAATTGGCACATAATTTTGGGAACTACCAAAACCGTGAGGGGCAGAGGTCCCCCCCACTACTGCTGTGACTAATTACTGTTGCTAGTCTTATTACTATCACTTAGACGCAAAATTCTCCCTATTAATATTGTTGTTCCTATTACTAGTGCTAGTACTATTGTTATCTTTACTGCAGGACCACTGCTAGTACTTGGGCTCGTATCATTATACTCAATTTCCGCCCGAACGGCAGGGCCGGGATGCGGTTGTTGCCAGTGCGCGCGAAAGGCACAAGTGAACCTCGTCAGGGCTAGGGTTTTGGGGTTTTGCCTTTAGGCCCTCACTTGGAAATAGTGACTGCGTTATTCTACACAGACTACTATAGGGATCATTCCTTCATTCCCTACTACGGACCACCAGGAAACTTGGGTTTGGGTCCAGGATAAAAAGCACCTTGCTTGGGCAATACGCTGAAAAAAAGTGCATGATCCCGCCCAATGGACAACGTCAGGTTTCACGCGGTTTAGGTATAGGGCCTAAGGTTTAGTTTTTGTAGGGTATGGTGAGGTCTTAACAAAGCATGACAGAAGGGGCCCAAAACTTTGCTACGCGTGTCATTGCTAACTCATGTAAACCTCCTACCCCACTGTCTGCAAATGAATAATAAGGAAGGACCGAATCATTGTGGAATTAGGCATGACGTTGACTTAGATTTACATTGCCTACGACCCCACTTCCGGCAACTTAGTACGTAAGAAACTTAATGATCCCTATAAGCCAATATGAACCTTTGTTATCCCTCGCAGCAGGTTATCCCCAAACCCTGAGCCCAGTCCCTCCCAAAGCTCTCTAACCTCGTGTTGCCAATTCGAAGAGAAAGCAGCCAAACGTGTAGATCTCCTGGTCGACCACCGATACGAATGGTTCGGGTTAGGAAGTCGTGTTCAGTCTACTTGGAAGGTCAGGGGGCCTTAGGAAGTAGGTCAAGAAGGAGGATAACTGGGATATTATATGGCTTAGGGAGGTTACTGACCTGCTTACTAAGTCCCCCTGACCCTCCAAGTAGGAGTGTTGGGGATTATGCGGCACAAGTCGGTTCATACTCCAGCTGGGCCATAAAAAAAGACATCAGAACGACTTTGTAACCTGGCCATTCAAAAGCCCACGACTCCAGAAAGACGAAATACGGGAGTTTCCCAACAATGACGCGTTGCATTTGGAGGTCCCCATAACAGGGATGATAATATTTGGGGCTTGGCTTGGGGTCCCCCTGATTAAAGGAAATAAAAAATACACATTGCACGGATATCTATGCATCAACCCTACGCGTCCACGCGGTTTCGGGTTTAGGGTAGCAACCCACAGGCACGCCAAATGTGAGCATTCGTTACATATTCCTCTCCCGCTACTTTCAAAACCCCCACCACCGCCCTAATATCAGATACCTTCAATATATTACAGGTTTAAGGGCCTCTCATTAAACCCCTCAACCAACATAAATATTCCCATTTTGGAATACAGTAGCATATTGGGAATATTGAACATTAAGGGGTGGCGGAAATTGGACATGACATGAAGGCAACTACGCGCTTTCATTGGAACCTAAATCCCTAAACCCTAAATCCTATAATCCCCTATAGTAGTCCCTTATGTACACCCCTATATAACCCACCTTGAAGGAGTTTAGACTATAGCTAATCTGATGACAGCTATACGGAGTTCTCAACCTCTTGATTCCTTCATGGGGTTCCTTCTGCCAAACCTTGTACCAAAAATGCTCAAACCCCAAACTCTAAATCCTAAATCCTACATTCCTAAATCGTAAATCCTAAACTTCAAACCCTAAATCCTAAATTCCTAAATTCCTAAATCCCCAATCCTAAACCCCAAACCCTACATCCCAAACTCCAAACCCTAAATCCTAAAACCTAGATCCTAAACTCTAAACCCTGGAAACACCCACGTCCGTCTTGTCGTCAAAGTGAAAATCCGCATCCGGCTGGCTCTCCGGGGCCATCCAACGAGTTCCTCTGAGGCTTTTCCATTCTCGGGGTAATACTGAACCCTGAACCATATCTCTATATATCCCCTACAAGGTTTAGGTTTAGGGTTTAATGATTATGTGTCCCCTATACCACCCCTATATAACCCCCATATATCCCTTACAGAACCCAAGCAAATCTTGCTCAACAACAGCACAAGTTCCCATAGCATGGCCCTTCGGCCACCCATAACCTCAAGGCTGGCTGCTCCTAAACCCCAACACCCTGAACCCTAATTCAGGGTTCAAGCTTTAGGGTTCAGGGTTTGGGGTTTAGGGAACATCCCCAGCCCTACTTGAAGGCCCAGGGGACTTAGTAGAAAGTTGTATAATGCTTCGGCAAGGCTTTCATGTCCACTTCCCCTACCACTTGTCCTTTCAAGTTGCTTCTCCGTTGTTGTTCACCAGTAAGCCTAAGCCCATGAAAGCATAGACCCCAAACCCTGAATATCCTATATATAGATATATATATATAGATATACACGTATACCTCATCTACCCCTATCCCTAAATTACCCTACCCAACCATATATAACCCTACATAAACTTCTATTCCCCCACATAACCCTAGATAATAACCCTATAGATACGCTATAATACCCATCCTCCCGCCACAGGCACGCTCAAGTCCGGCTGTGGACACCAAGCCGAAGTCTGTCAGCTTCACTAGCGGAGGGTCCAGGCTAAAGACTAAAACCTAGGCACTTCATGAGGGTTTTGGGCTTAAGGCTTAGGATTTGGGGTTTAGGGTTTAGGCTGGTTTGCAGGGTTTCTACAGGGAATGTGCAAACCCAGGATTCTTGAAGTTAATATGCTCTGTTTATCCCAGAAACTTCTGGGCTGCCTCCCGCAGAGATTCCCAGAGAAAGAACTCACCCAGAGGGTCCATGTACCCAATAATTAGGTACTTGGGTTTTGGGTAATAGTCATTATAGTACAGGTATTGGGTAAGTATATGATTATTAGGTACTTGGACCCTTAGGGTCATGTCCTCGCAGCTTTTCCTGTGCAAATGATCTCACAATAATGATACTAATGATACTACTAATAATAAACATAGTAATACTATTAATACCAAGAAGCATGGTAATAATGTGTCTTTATAAGCATTGTCTTCAATATGAGCTAGAATCTAAACTCCTTAAAGGGGATTATATAAGGGACTATTAAATGGGTTCTGAGGGAGGATACTTGGAGTTGAAACCCTAAACCCTAAATCTCAAACCCCAAACCCTGGGGTTATTAAGGGGGAGACTAGGCGTTTAGACTATGGCTGATATGCAAATGGAGGCCTGAGGAGTTGTTATCACAGATCTGACAAAAGAGGCTGTTCAAGGCTTTGTGTTGCAGAACAGCGTTTAGGTTTTAGGGTTTAGGGTTTAGGATTTAGGGTGCCTAAACCCTAAACCCTAAACCGTTTGGGGTTGAGAGCCAGGGCGAACATCTGAGTTGCGCCCAACCCACAATATAACTTCTCAGGCACGGAGCCCCAACATTCAAGGTCAAAAAGAGCTTTCCCAAAGTTAGGGGTACCTTTAAAGGGATATAGGGGCTATCTAGGGTTTAGGAATTGGGGCTAAATTAGGGGTACCTTGAAAGGGATGTAGGGGCTATCTAGGGTTTAGGGATTGGGGCTTAGGCTTTCCCAAAGTTAGGGTACCTTCAAAGGGATATGGGGGCTATCCAGGGTTTAGGGATTAATTAGGGCTTAGGCTTTTCCAAAGTTAGGGGTAACGTTAAAGGGATATAGGGGCTAGTCAAGGTTTCGGGTTTGGGGTTAGGGTTTGGGGTGCGGACGATAGCATTCTATCGTCTATGTTGGGGTCCTAAACCCTAAACCCTAAACGGGGAACCGGCATATCCCCGAGAAATCTCCCAAACCCAGTCAAGCAGCATTGCGAGCAGCCAGGTCCCGGTGCAGCAGACTTGTATTCCAGAAGGCCTAGAGCTTAGGGTTTAGGGTTTAGGGTTTAGGGTTTTAGGGCTTAGGGTTCCCAGAGACTGGACCCTGCTTGGTTTATTGCTGTTATTTCTTGTTAACTATTGTTCGTATTTTTCTGTTATTACTCTGGGAGGATACTGGAGGCCGTAAGGGCTTTAGGGTTCAGGGTTTAGTGCCCGTATTCTTTGTTCATGCTCACAGTATTGGTATCGAGAATTGCATTGGAATGGCAGTGTGATACCTCGCAACCAGGAAGTTGCTGGTTCACTTCAACAAGGTTCCCGGAAGGTTTAGTTCACGTTTTGGGTCTAGGGTGTTCAATTTTGAAGGTTCAGGTCCAGGTTTGGGGTTGAGTCTTACTTGGAGAGGTCCATCACCGAATGGCGTCTTCTTGTTTTCTGTCAGCTCAGGCCGCGATTAAGAATGTGGGGATACTCCACTTGACATCGTCAGGGGAACTTGATAAGTATATGCTACTGTGATAATAAAAAAACTATAAACCATATGCCCGTTCTCAACCTGCTTGCTCAGTCCCCCCGACCCGAAGATGAATCACTCAAACATATCCACAAGGCTTGCTTCAATGCTCTTTGACAGGATTGCAGGGACACACAAAGGAGCTTGTCAAAAAAAAGGGTCCTCCTTCGATGCTCCTGACAAGAGTGTCAGCAGCAGAGGAGACCAAAAGCACCCCGAATCTTAAGAGACGCAAGGCCGGCTGACTAGATCTTTGTAGAGCTATCTTGCAATAGATGGAAGTCTAACCTGGGAAATTCAAAGGGTGCTCGCTCTAATCCCTTGTCTCCACTGGAAGACATGCAGGAGTAAAACTTTATCGTTGTGGCCTTAGTGCACAGTACCCCATCCCTGGGTTGCTGTTGAACAACTTAGTTTCAATTACTATATTGGGGAAACCATTTTAATTACTATGCATACCCATTATGGCAACTTAGACCCTAAACCCTACAAACCCTAGAGCCTGTAAGACCCATTTTGGTGACTTGGTTTAAGCTCCTTAACAGCAACTCGAATCCCTGCTGATCCCAACCTACGCAGCCAAATCCTTCCAAGACCAGACTCAGGGATGAAAGTCTTTGGCTGCACTGTTGTGCTTGTTACTATCAAACGATATCAAAATGATTATTACTATTAGTCCTACTATTACAGTAATTACTATATTTACTATACTTACTATTATTAATCTTATTCCTACTATTACTATGATTACTTGTTCTTTCCAGTCCCAAACCTCACAGGATGAACCTCGGATGAACTCACGCGCTTGTCCGAACAGTCTACCAACCCGATATCTCAAGCCAATCACTGTCAATATTAGGGTTTTACAAAGGGCTATATATATATATTGGGGTTATATTAGGGGATACCTCAAACCAAGCACAGTACATGTTGTCCTGTGATTAATGGGTTTACGGTTAGGGCTTAGATCCGTGATTCATAAACCCATGGCTTTTAAGCGCCTGAATGATAACATTCTTATTGTAATCCCTATTAAGGGGAGGAGGGTTATTAATCCTGGCTCTGGGTTACATGCTGTCTTGGCCAGCAGCAGCGCAAGAAGCACAACCGGCAGCAGCAGCGTTTCCAGCAACATGAGAAGCCAAGAAGGCTGCTGTTGTGCTGCGCTGGATACTAAAATTCCTGCATGAACCTAGGCACCTTATACTTTGGGAATTATGGTACCATAGTATCTTTAGGTCATGCAGGATTTTTGGTATCAACTAGTATGTGCTAATGCTGTTGCTGCTTCGATGTTCTTGAAAGGATTATTCTCAACAGGGAGCCTCTCCATCCCGGAAAGATCCCTTTGCTGAAGCACATGCCCTTCAAAATGTCCCGAGCGATATCATAGAATATCTTCGATGGTCAGCAGGATATGCAGATACCCTCACCCTAAACCCTAAACCCTAAACCCCATTAGATTCCCCGCCTCAACTGCAGCTGCAACTTGGCAAGCGATGATGGCCAGCACAGACCAAGACAGCCTCTTCAGACTCTCCCATCAACAATAATAATAGTAGTAATATCAATAATAGTATCAATAATAATAACAATACTAATAACAAAAACATCTTTATTAACAATAATATTATACATGATAATAAGAACAATCCTAATAACAACGATAATGTTAACAATAAAAATATCATCAAAGAAGCATCATTGAAACAGCGGAGGTTATAAGTTATAAGTAACTAGGCAAACTCCAGCTGTAAATTTGGTGAAAGTACCTGCACCCGCTTTACTACCCCCAAAGCTACAGGCAACTTCAAGGAGGAAGAACTGAAAATCGAGAAGCCCGAAAGCATATGCAGTTCTTTTGAAGACTCTTCAAGGGAGCTTGCCGTATGAAGAACTATGGGGATCCGTCCTTTTGCAACTCCCGTTTCATATTGCCACACACATGTAGGATGACTACGAAAACAGTGTCTTCACTACCTTTCATCTGCAGGACATCTAGATGCCTGCCGGCGAAGACATACAGCTCTCCTTCTGTGGCACGTGAGGGCATCCGAACTGCAGTAACACAATCACGCTCAACTGAAAATAATGCCACTCCAGCAAATCCATGCAACTCAAACTGTTGCCAAGGCCTGTTAGGGCAACAACTTGACTTCTTGTGAATATTGCAGGTTCATGCTTCAAACTAGTACCATTCGCAGCACACGTGAGACTTACAGCACGCTACGCAAAATGGTAAATTCCCAAAAAGGAGGGGATACTGTTATCCTTGTTGCGGGGACCCCCCAATTGGAAACCCTAAACCCTATGCCCTATACCAATAATTATGCGAAACCCTCTAATCAGAACCCGAGAGATTCCAAGTGAACTGGGCAAGCCCGAAGGTTTCAGTTCGGCAGTGTGTAGAACCTGTTCAAGGTTTAGGGCTTAAAGCTTAGGGTTTGGGGTCTAATGCTTAATTAGGGTTTAGGGCTTAGGACTTAGGGTTCACATTTCCAGCTTAAGGTTTAGGCTTTAGGGCATGGCTCAAATGTCAGCACAGCAGCGATGCCGCCATGGACGTGAAAGTTGTTGCGGAGCCATCATAGTTCGTCCTTAACATGCACGCTTACAAGATCCAATATTCATCCCCCAATCTATGCCCCGATATCCGCCATATGTATCGCAGTTTCCGTTTTCTTCTCCATTCCCCCTATATAAACCCGAAAAATATCGCCCAACCCACGTGCAAGGGGGACTTACTCCTCCGAAATGCAACATTGTACACACTCTGTGCTGCCAACCTGAACTGCTGACTCTCAACGGTCCACACGCGTCGATGCTGGTAAAAGGGCCATGCAAAGAGCTCACTATTTTCTTTTGATGCAGAGGCCTTTGGTGTTTACATGCTACCAACTGTAACGTGATGCGTGAAGACCTTGTTGCGAAAATGAAACCACTGGAATTTTAAACCGAACATTGAAACACACAACTTTTACGCCAGCGACTGGGGAATTACTAGTTTTCAACAATACAATCGAGCGACATTTGGTGTTAAGCTTGGCTAACACGATGCTGAGACACATAGACCCCAGAGGGGCCCACTCGTTGACAACACGGCCATCGTCCGTCTCACCGAAAATCCTGATTGCATGTGAACCCTGCGAAATTACAGACAATTATCAAACTGCATACATTCAACAACCTAGGAAGGAATTCAAGGAAGAGAAATATGCTGTCACACCCATCAACTTTGCGGCCCTGGCTTGCCTAGAAGCCGTGGCGATTGCGCAGAAGAATTCACAAAAGCTCGTCACGATGAAAACCCAGGGTTGGGATCACAACAGTGGAAGCCCGACCATGGTACATCCCGCATACAAAATGTTCTGTGCGCTGCCAAAACACCTGACCACATGCGGATGCGCTCCGAGCGGCGTCTCTACCATCCTAGGTTGCTGATAAGGGACTTGAATTAAGTTGCCACAATGAGTATACATCATCAGTAATTTGGTTTCCCCAAAGAGTAATTTCAATTAAGTTCCTTAACAGCAACCCAGCATCAGCTGTTGCAGCTCTCTTTCTGACTGCCGGGATGCTCCACGAATGTCAAGGATTGCAACATCTTGACCTCAAGACATGGCAGGCCGACTGCGACTGTGTTCAACTGGTTTGCTGTTAAGGAATTTGATTTGAGTTGCTATAATGGGGTATATGAGGGGTCAGTATTTAGGGGTATATAGGGTATAAGGTTTAGGGTTAAGGAGCTTAATCTAATTACTATATTGGGGAAACCATATCAGCTACGGTATATATATATATATGTATACCCACTATGGTAACTTAATTTAAGTTCCTGAACAGCAACCCAGTCAATGTGGCTCATATGTTGAAACCATTGCAAAAAAAATCGCCAACAGAACCTGTGCTGTCAAAAAAACTTACAAGACCCATGCTTCGGGATGGTCTCGTCTGTACGAGTTGGCTACTGTGCTGACTTGACCACAACTGTCCGTTCGCAAGATCATCACGCTGTTGCCGGGTGACCTTGCCATCGGGCTTTGTGGATCAACTTCTCGGTGCCAGACGCAACTTGTTGTTCCAGCATTGTTAGCTCGCTTGACGGAATGACTGTATACTTTGACATGGCTTGCGTTACGGTGGTGGGCGGCCCCTGATCGCTGAGCAAAAGCAACAAGCATCAACAGCGTGCTACGCATTATATTGTCTCCTTCTACTGCTGCTGTTCCTCATACTAGGACTGCATTGATACATAAAGAAATTGGCCTAAAGAGTTGTGAAGCATTGTGAGTTGAGTTCGTGGCATAAGCATTTTGCACTATATATGCAAACAGGACCCTGGAGCCGAAAACTTCACAAAATATGCTATTCTATCGACACCATGCTACTTGCAACAAATCCGATGGGTAAGCAGATGCCTGCATCCTATTTCCATTCAACAAAAATCTAAGCCCGCACCCACATTCTCTAGCCCCAAACGACCAAACATACCCTTACGCACAAAGGCCGTGGACCCAAGCAGCACGACACCGATTCTTCACGGGAACGGAAACGCAACGCTGAACAAAGCATCCATGCCAAAACCTTAACAGCGCCAAGCCGTAATAACGTTCGTGTTCCAAGGGCATACAGTGACCAGAGCATCCATTCCCCAACCAAGATAAGTGTTTTCCCGCTTGAGCCATTGATTGGATGGATTGTTTAGGGTTAAAACAGTGCACTTGACAGGAACCACCAAAACAACAAGTTGAAAACCTCGTTCACACATTCGGACAGTAACCCTCTTTTGCGGTGGTGGAGTGACTGGTAACTCTTGGTCAAGGCCTCCGAACCTCTGACCTGCTGGCTGGCACTTTGAGAGGCCACTGGATTGCCACACACGCACGCAGAAGGGCTGGCGACTATCCCCCAACACACATTCTTGAAAAACTTGTTCTTGGGCACTGCAAGATTGAGCTGAGGGACAGGGATACGGGACTGAACCACTTGAAACACAAACGGAATTGCAGGTGTGCACAAAAACTGAACTCAAGCCAATCTTGCAAGGACATGTGCATGAAATTCCCAATGCAAATTGGCGTGAAGTTTGCACATGTCCTGAAAAGAGGAAACTCAAATGGAAATAAAATTCAAAATTCTCAAAAATCTGGAATTTTCTTGTTCTCCGCCCCCCCCCCCAGAGCCAAACTCTCGAACAATGCAATTGGGCGCGCCCAAACCGCCTGTTCTCCCGCTTGAGCCACTGACTGGATGGATTTTTACGCTTGCCATGCGCTTCCGATGCTTTGTCTGTACAAGGTAAAGATAGAACTCTGGCGCGTAGGCGCCGCCAGCAGCTTGGCAGGGAACATGTCGTTGTATCTCTGTTTATGTAGTTTGACCCCATGGATTGATTTGTGGTCGTCACCTATGAAAAAGGAGTAGTATTCCATGGCATGACCATACACTAATGATAGCCAGTGTGGTGGGGGAGGACCGGTTTTGTGGTTTTTATAGCAAGCTACTCTATCTTTGAGGCCTGGGGAAAAGGCTACGTGGTGCATGGGCTCCTGTGGAGCGGCGTTCAGAGAATGGAGGAGTAGTCTGAATTGCGCTGCTAGTACCGTTTGTGAAGGTATTATGGGTTTGCCCGCCTCTAACCAAACCTCCTTGTTTGGGATGTGTGAGTAGTAGGACGCTTTTATACCAAGTACTCTTCTGAGGTGTGAAAAGAACCAGAAGTCTATCTTAGCATAGTGTTTGTTCTCCATAGTTCGCATGGCTACTGCGTGTAAAAGTACTGGAGCGATGTTAGCTAAGTAGATGTGAACTTTGGCTTTATGGGAAAGGTTACTACGCCAAAGGTGTGTTAGTTTGTTGAAAGCTGTATTGGCTAGGGAAACGCGGTGTTGCAGGGCTGTGAGGGTAGGTTTATGCCAGGAGATTAAACTTCCCAGATACTTTACCTGGTCATTCGTTTTAACTGAAGTACCATCTATGAATCTTGGCGGAGGAGTACTTCTTCTTGGGTGATCCAGCATCTCTGTTTTTTCTAGATTGAGGAGTAGTCCGTAAAGCAAGGCCTCCGATTGAAGATGACATAGGTATTCCTCTACCACATCCGTGCTAATACCGAATAAAAGAGTATCATCCGCGTATTCCAAATCCTAGACTGGCTTCCCCACGGACCATGTGTTGGTGAGCACTCCATGTGTGCGGAGTCTTCCATCCACATGTTCTAGAATGACTGACAGGACTATAATGAACAAATAAGGGCTAAGCGGGCATCCCTGTCGAATTCCTGTGTGAGGAGTAGCTTGAGATTTTTCCCCGTTCAGACCTACTGTATGGAAGGTGGGGTTGGTGTAGATGTCTTTAATGATGGACACATAATGCTCATGAACACCCAGTCTCGTTATGGCTGTTAGCATAGCCGCATGATCTACTTTGTCGAAAGCCTGTTTCCAATCCATAAAAAGGCAATGGAAAGGTATGCCCGTACGAGAGGAGTAGTCTTGGAGGCAACGAAGTATAAACAACGGATTTTCTGTGCCTCTGTTTTTGCGAAAATGAAAGTTTTAGGCCAAATCTTAAGGTCCACTCTACTCTCCCGACACACAACTCAACCTAACTACAGGCGGTCGTTCTTTTCTACGCACTGCAGCTACGGTCTGCTGGTGGGTTTGAGCCTAAGGCGCGGAGTGAAACATACATGCTGAACTAGACTCAATTAGGGCTCATGCACAATCGAAATGTTTGTTACGCCCTCTTCCGACTCACGTGGTGCTCTTCATCCACTGATGTCGAACTCTAACTGTACATGGCATAACTCACATCTTCTTGATCATACACTTAGCAGTCAAAGTCCAGAGATCACT
>CAJNIZ010048295.1:17041-33074 GCA_905231905.1 Symbiodinium pilosum | reverse complement strand
GACGAAGTTCCTCCTGAAAGAGCTTTAATACTTCATCGACAGCTCCTCCACTAAATCCGTCATCCGCGTATTCGGGGGCAAAGGGAATAGCACTTCCAATATTAGCCTGAGCTTCCTCAAATAGCCTCTTACGGGCAAGGCAAAACAAGGACATCATCATAGGATACCCCTGTTGTGCACGCGAGCTGATAGCGACCTCGCCATCATAGATCAAATGGGAAGGAATTCCATAACACCATTCAGCAAACCTAGCCGAGGACGGAGCGTACCTACGACATTCATATAGAAAAATTTCAGGAAATATTTCGTTAAAAATGATCTTAATATCTTTCTGGAGGAGGATAACCGTGGGAACCCCCCGACTACGACTAATCCAATCCCTGGCCGCGTGGACCATGGCTTCAGCTCCTCCCGAGACCCCAACAGCCGCTTGCTGGGGAAGCAGTCTGTCGCGAATAATAGCGGTATCCAATCTGAAGGTGCAGTTGAAAACAAGCTTCCGGAAAACGTGTCCCATTACGATAATCCTAGTATCCTGACTCAAGGAGATCTCCTGGGCGATAGGAGACCTAGGCAGGAGAAAAAAGGGAATTCTAAAGGAAATAGACTTATCCTCCCCTCTTTATCAATCTTACCAATTCCTATAAGAGTGCCCCAGCAAGCCATGGCTGCAACGCCGCCGGGACGTCCGCATCGCCAAATATTTGCAAGAACTGCTACAGAATTGGGAGAAGGAGAGATTCTAATAAGAAATGAATGAAAGGCGGCGAAATCGCCGCAAATAGTCGTGCTGAAAAAATTAAGAGAAGAGAGCTGATATTCTCTATAGCAATAGAAAATATTTATTTAAGAATATCTATAATAAGAAATCCGATGAATAAGCATTATATTGTATCGGACCAAAAGATTAATACAATATCAATATATAATATCATATGCGAGATATTATTGCGAAGCCATTACGCAAATAAGCAATGAGAAAGAGATATCAGAAATATCTAGATAAGCAGCGACGAACGACCCCCGCACCCAGCAGCAGAGATCGCATTTGAGAAAGATTTTACGTCTCTATTCCGTATCTATGCGTTCCACCGAACAATCGCGCAGCCAGCAAAAAAGATATAAATCGCACGACAAAATTAATCTAGAAACAATAATAGTGCGATAAAATGCTCCGAATTTTTATTCGCGCACCTCTTACAAAATAATCTCGAAAATTTCAGAGCCTCTAATTTTTCCGAAAATCTCTAAAAACGATTTCAGAGTCGCCCAAAAAGTCCAGAAAAAGCATTTTAAGTCGCGCGCGAACGAAATAATAACAAATACCCGCACCATAATATTGAAATATATATCGTATATCATTACGAGTAAACCCAGAAAATATCTCTATATATTTAATATCTATTCATATTTCAATCGTGATATATCAAAAAATATCGAATTCTAAAATTAATATATGAAATCATCATATATCATATCATATCTATAAAATTCTATAAATCTCTCTTTATGATAGATCATATTCGATGCCCTCCTATCTAATTCCATCAAAATCTTCCTCTAGTAAGACGCAATAAATTTCTCAATTATCCGAATCTTGTATATTTCTATTAGAAAATTAAAATTGAATTAAAGATTGCCGCTGGTTCTTATGATATTTTTTTCCTGAGAAATATTATCCTCTATATCATCTCAAGCTGCTGAATATTTCCCCAATTTGGCCCATGACGAAGACAGGCCCGCAACCAAATCCAGTCCCTAACCTGAGCGTCATCGGGGCGTCGCTCCCTCGTGCATCCCGTCACCGTTCTCCAATCCTATATTGAGAATGGCAAGTAACAAAATATAGCACCGACGCAGTTCATAATGTAAACTGCGATGATTTCATCGAACAATGATAGGTAGTGGCTATGATCAACATCTAAATCGTGGCAGTCAGAAACGAATATGCACATGAGCCAGTAGACAAGAGGCACATCTCATTTCTGAAAGCCGAAAAATCTTTAAAGTCTTGGAACGTTCTTTCCAGAGACGGACAATATTCCATCTTCAATTCGCCATCCAGGGATAAGCAAGAAAGAGCTACATACCTGTACGAGAACAAAAAGTTATAAAGTTGATAATTTCAGCTTTCTTGTTTTGGAGCCATCCTGCAGGATTAGAAGGCGGTCTTTGCACAGATCATCCCTCAACTGCGCTCCAGATCGCATCAGGACCGGTCAGAAAGCAGATCCTAGTCAGCGACAATTAGCTTTCCAGCTAATGCTGACACAAACACGGAGACTTGTGCTGGACAGTAGGCAGCAAGTTCTTCACAGCGAAGCTGACAACATAAGAAAGGTTGCACTTCAGGACAGCCTGTATCTAATGCAGGCAGTGCCGAATTCCCACTAACGGCCTTCCATCACAATGTGACGAAAGCACATTGTGTTACAAAGTAGAGCCCGGTAAATCTCACAGATTCCAACATGATGCTTGCATGTCATGCGAGCCTGCGGACTGTGCACTCTATAGATCTTCCAACCCGGCTCTACCCGACGTTCGTTTCAAGCCTGTACAGTATCTTCCGACTGCAAGCATGGAAGATGTTGAGATCATGCAGCCCACCCATGACAACTCTGAAAGACTTTTGTCCTCTTCAAGACCTTCCAAACAAAATCATTTTGTCCCGAACAAATCTTTGCAAAGCAAAGCATTCACAGACTCCCAGTCAGAACCTTGGAAGCAGCCCGATGAGCTGCGAGAGGCCCGGCAGCTTGGCCTCAGATAAGGCTTCAAGCACTCGTGGACCAAATCGTTCTGTTTCGCGCAGACTTGTCTTGCTCGAGTTGCCTAATACTTGCGCCATTGTTGTGGCAGCTGCCCCACAAAGACAGAGGTGGAGGCGTTTGTGAGATCCTTGTGACGAGCTCGCTTTCCTTCCACAACCTTGGAAGAAAACACGCTCACCAGAACTTCAAATGAGCCATCCTGATTGCAGCAACAGACACGCACAAGGAATGCTTATCTACATGTGTTGCAAATGGAACTCTTCCGGCCATTTCTGGTCAATTTTGGCTTCACGTGCTTGCAAGCTTGGCTCTGCGACCTACGTTAGTTGGCACAAATATGCCACTCCTAAAGCCCGGCCTTTCCGATCCTCGATCCCAACAAATTCGTTCAGGCTCTCTCTGCTGCTCCCTTTCTTCATTACTGCGCTGTCAGGATGCTTCTCTGGCCTCTCCCCATTAGAGAAAGACAAGGATCGACTTCACGAGTTGAGAGCTGATGCAATCGCAATCAGAGCACAAATTCAATGGAGTAACCTTATAGCTATCCTTCATTTCTCGGTCAGTTCATGGCGTCTGAATGGGAGGGAGGTCACTTGTGACTTTTGTTGAAAATCACTTGTGATTTCTTCAGAGGATTGTGCTGGGGGTTCCTCGCGACGTCTCAAACAGGCGAATTTGCGACATGTCTCAGCAAAGCCCCCGAGGTCAGTTATGACTTCTCCGGGTTTGGGATCAGGATCATGGCTGGGGGCGGCACAGCTCGCGGTTTTGTGTTGCGGGATAAAGCTTTAGGGTGTAGGGTACGGTCTGGGGTTGAGGGTGCAGGGTACCTTGTTTACGGCTTGGGGTCAGGAGTTGGGAGTGGGGTTGAGGTTTAGGGTGCGGATATAATGTGTTAAGTCTTGGGGCGTAGGGTACTGGGATTGGATTGGTGTTGGCAACGATTCAGGGTGAGGGCCCATTCTTCCAAAAAATAATTGCCCGAACATCTTCCCTGAAAGTTGGCACGGGCTGATAGGTTTGCGGCAATCACGGTCTTCAGGGTTCAACGATCTGGGGTGAGGGCTTTGGGATTGAAATGTTGTAGGTGAAGCGCATCTTCCGGGAAATACAAGCATAAACATTTTGCCTGAAAACTAGCCTGGGCTTGGATTTATTTTACGAGGGTTAGGTTCATGGTAGGGTCAGAGGTACAGTCTAGGGTTCTGGTTCACGGTTTAGGGTTAGGGTGGGGAGGTGGCCTGTTAAGGTGAGGGTTTAGGATTTTTGCGGCTACGATTCAGGGTTTAGGGTCTGAAATAATGTTTAAAGTTAGGTTTAACGTTTAATGTCTACGCTTTCTGGTATCAAGCTAGGTCCATCGGGGATTGGGGGTGATGGACGGGGATTCTGAAGCCTGAAATTAAGGGTTGTTGCTATCAGGGTTTAGGGTTTCAGGCTGGGGTTTAGGGGATTGGATTGCATTGCTGTTGATGGCTGACGGTTTGCTGGGTTAGCGTGTAGGGTGGGTTGTTGGGCTTAGGGTGATACCTGGGTTTAGCGCTCGAGTTTGGGATTTGGGTTGTTACGGCAACTGGTACACTAGGGTGCGGGGTTCTGATCTTGCAGAGTTGTCGGGGACAATGAGGCCTAGCATGTTGGGAAATATCAGCATGAACATTTTTTTTGAAAACTGGCCCGGGTCGAGATGTTCTCAAGTGTATGGGAATGGACCCATTTCTCGAATCCAAGGGCCGTAGAAGGCTTGGGATATTGGAGCTTGGGCCAATTTCAGGGTTTAGGGCAAGGGCCGCGAGTTTTCGTGGCATTTTGGTGGAGACCATTTTTCTCAAGAAATAATTGCACGAGGGCCTGGGCTGGTATGTTTTCGAAGCCGATCGTTTTTTTTGGTAAGGGGCTAAGGATTCAATGATTTGATCATTTCCTGGAAACAGACTTGGGGGGGACAGGTTCATGGTTATGCTCGAATGGTATTCGGTCGAGGAATTACGGTTCATGGGTTAGGGTGAAACGGGTAAGGATTATAGGGCCGGGTAGCAAGTGCATTTTAAGGTTAAGGTTGTTCTGCACTCACGCATGTGTCATGACAAAACGATGCAACATGTCAGCTTAAAGCGCATGTCGCACAACAAACAATTCACTCTCTTTTGCACGAAAGGCTGGCACATGTGCATCCCGTGGGTTCAGACCCAAAACTCTCGAAAGAGGAAGGGGGCACCGGGTGGTGACACCCTCCCGTGAACAAAAGTCTGAACCTACCCACTTTAAACACGATGCCGCTGTAGCACACCTTATGGCAGTGCCTGTGCCGCCTATACTAAATGAGAGAGTACCTGACCGAAACCTCCCTAACGGAACCCTGCGCGCGTTGGGATCTTTTTCCAGCAGGGGGACTGGTGAGGTCTGGTCCTAGAGTCCTCGGGACCGGCTGCGGTGTCGGCCTGACGGCTGCTTTCAGCTGCCCGGCCGGCCGACACCTGCGCCTCGGATGCTCTCTGTGCAACAAGGTCGGCGAGGTGTTCCATTGTAACCGCCCGGCTGTACTCCTCCGGGGTAGGTTCGAAACCCTCTCGCGCCAACCCATGCAAGCGATTCATCACCGCTCTGCGGTGAAAACTCCCCTGAGATTGCATCCCAGGTCCTTTGGACACTTTAAATATGACCGGTGGCGGTCCCGCTGCAGCCTGTTTTGCGGAGGCACGCATACGGGATTTATGCCTCCGGAAAGCCTCGTGTTTCGTGGCTCCTCGTTGGAGGTCCTCATGATACTTGAGATCAGCATCAGCCGTGAAACGCGAGGGCTTCCCATGGGAGGGATTAGAATGCTGCCGGTTCTCAAACTGGCCCGGAACTCTGCATCCTCTCTTTCGAGACGTGCAGTTTCCTCGGCTGACAGAAAGGAGGGACCACTAGTGGGCTCTGGGATGTCGTGGCCTTCGGCCGGTGACGGCCCAAGGTCATTCTCAGGGGGGGTAAAAAGTCTTTGGCCCTGGGTTCTCCCTCAGTACTTCACTTATTGGAGAACGAGGAACTTGTCCGCCTTGGCCGCCGTCGCCCTCCGGAACTTCCGTGCCACAGCTGCCGCCGGTCGGCGCTTCGGGCGCCCTTGGAGCTGCCGTAGAAGTTGAGGAGGGTGCCTCCGGGACTCCTGTGAAGGTTGTCGAGGATGAAGTCACCACTCTCGGCGGAGGTGGTCCATACAAGACGGGAGGCCCTTTTGGATGCTGTGGAGGGGCCGGTACTTCGACCGCAGGCTGTGGGTTAACTCCCGTCTTTGGCGGGGTCTTCGGTGCCTCTGCGTGGCGGGGGTTGACCCCTACCTGGTACCTCTCATCGACCGGTGCCGGTGCCTCGTCTGAAGGGACCTTCTCTGTGGGTGCTTCCTCGGGGTCAGCTGCATGGTGATGTAGGCGAGAGAATCACCGGCTCTTCGACACCAGATGGGCCGTCGCCAGCTCCAGTCCAGGTTGTGCGGCTGATGGCAGCCCCTGCTCCACGACTGGGTTTGCCCTAGGCGAAAGCGGGACCGGACGAACGCGCCGTGGCGGAAGTCCCGGAAAAAGTCGCCGAAGTCGAGGCAGTAGACGCCGAGGTCGTTGGTGGTGTCTCAGGCGCTGATTGCCCCCGCTCAGGCACTGATTGCTCCTCGGGCGCTGCTGCCTCATCGGGCGCTGTCACCCTCAACAACTCCACTTTCTCATCCCTCGGCCAGAAGCAGCTCACGCAGGCTTGGTTCTCCTCGCTGCAAAAGCGGCAGCGCCAGTGAGTGCCGCACGGGCGCAGCTCCCAACGTCTTGACTTCCTGACAAGCCGTACACCTTCCCTGCAGCAAGTGGTTTTGGTTGCCACAACCTCCACACAAGCCCCAAACGTTGCGGGCCTTGGGAGCGGGCGCCACAAAGTCCCCGCACGGTGGCGGGCTTGGCTTCGCGGCCCACTTCTCGACGCCGAAGAGGCGGCCGTTGGACCTCTGCCACTGCGGGCGAACTCCCTTCGCTGCCTGGGATTCAGTCTGGAGTTTGGCTCTCACCATCCACACACTCATCACACCTTCTGCTTGCAGAGGCGGCAACCCTTGGAGGAGGTGGGTACTGGCTCCAGTCTTCCGGCCCTTGAGCGGTATACGCCCCTCCTGCTGCCCACTGTGCGTCTGCAGCGTCGCTAGCTCGCTGAAAGTTGGACCTGCCAGGACCTGCTATGCGAAGTGGACGGCGGGCAGCGTGGGCTCCATCCCATTGCCCTTGCTGCTCTCGCTGCCATTCGCTAGAAGAAGTGTACGCACCGCGCGGCGGCGCCCCCGTCGAAGACGAAGACGAGGGTCGGCGGAGGTGGCCGACTCGAAGACGAGGAAGAGGTAGAGGGCGGCGGTGGAGTCAGTGCTGTGAAGGATGTCCCTCGCCACCCCGATGTTCGCCTCCGCCGCCTTCTTCTGGTCAGCCTCCGGTTTTGTGCCCCACTTGTCCGGGCGCCACTCCAAGCACTTGCGCCGGTAGGCCTTCTCGACCTCGTTGGGAGTTGACTCCCTGGTGACGCCAAGCAGCTTGTACGCGTCCTTTCCCTCCTTGATCAGGGTCTTCATCTGAAGCGCAGTGAAAGCAGCCTCCGCCATGGCTCGGGTTTCTGGAGGATGGCCTCCCACGGGAGGGTCGCCTCCGCACCGAGTTCCTAAGGCACTACCAGGCCGGTAAGCGGCCGGATTCTTCTTCTCTGTCGGGGGCTGCGATCCAGCGCGCTGCGCAGAAGACAGAATTAATTGGGTTTGACCTAAGCATGTCCGACGCTCTACCCTTGCCAGCAGCATGATCAGCGTACAAGTAAGCATGAACAGCATCTGACTTCCAACCCCCGAATCTCTTTACTTGCTCTAAATCATCAGTGCAAGCAAGCATGGCCGTAGCACCTCCCTTCCTAAGGCTGTGTGAACCCACCAAGTGAGAGGGGTAGCCCTCAGCTACAGCAACAAGACGGAGAAGATCTGAAACCTGGTCGCTGGTGACCCCCAAGCCTTGATACTGAAAAACGACAGCCGAAGGGTCGGAAACCCAAATTGGATTCTGACGGGCGTGGTCTTGAAGGGCCTTTACGGGACAAATGTCAAGCCCTGTAGCATGATGCGAACGCGTTTGGCCCCGTTGAAATTGGTCATTTTTGGCCTCACGGAGCTGAATTGAGACCTCATCAACGTCCCGAAAATCGGACAATTGACCACCCTTGTAAAACAAGACATCACATCCCCTGAGGACCCTACGCGAGCCGTGAAGAGGGTTGGGGGGGGAAGGTATTCCGACGCCCTGAGCATGAAGAACCAACCGGTGCAAACCGCCCCCCACAAACCTTGGGCTTCCTGGCACCCTCCCCCCTTAATACCTCCACCCTAACATGGACGGGGTAACAGGCACTTCACAGACTGGGGCATTTTCCCACCTGGCAAGACCTTGAAGGCTCGCCCAAAGCCTGACACGACCCTGCAACGGGTCTGGGAATCCGGCCGCGACGTGAGCGTATCGGATGGCGGAGAGTCTTTGGCGGATGCTTGAGCGTTTCGCCCCATCACCTCATGGAGGAACACGACAAACCTGATGAGCCATTGTTCGTCGGCTCCCTCCAGGAATCCCTCAGCCGGCGCCGTATGCTTTGCGGGTAGAGTCCGCAAGCTTGCTAAGGACTGCTTCCTGACCCCATCGATCAAGGTCCTGCAACCCGGAAAACGGGGACCGGCGGCGGTCTGGAAGTGGCTGAACAAGCTGTCGATGCTCAAGGGAGGTCAGGGGTTTTGGGGTCGACTTAGGGCGACCGCCAACACGAGTCTCACCAAGTGCTTCCAGGGCGAGATCTTGGTGTGAACTTGCGGTCGCAACTTACGAGGAATCAGCGTAAGCTGAGATTTTGGGTCGCCCGGCGACCTTTTCCAAGCCTGCAGCCAAACCTCTAGCTGAGCCAACGCTTCCTGGTCCGCTGGGTCTACGCAGTTTCCGAGTGGAGCAGGTGTTTACCAGTTTCATCATGGAGGTGACCAGCTGGGTGGGGCAACCAGGGATCCGCGGTGGTCATGATCGTGGGCTCGACCGTGACTCTTCCCTTCAAGAACAGTCCTTCACTAGGGTTAGGCACTAACTTAAGGGAAGGAGGAGTTGGCACCTGTGGAGTCGGCCAAGTGCTTCCAAATGGCTTAGCTCCACTGATGCAATGTCGCCGACGTGCCGTTGGGACCCCAAGGTCGGAGGTGCGATAGGGGGTTGAGCTGCAATTTAGGCCTCGACCACGAAACTCCTCAAGGATGAGGGAGGGGTCCAAGTGCCTGGAACGTCCAACACAACTGACACCAAACGATCCTCTCGGAGCGCAGCATCGAGAGCCAGAAGAGCCCGCGCCAGCTCCAGTCCGCCGGGGTCCTGAGATAGGGATGACCAGAGGAACCGGCCAGCCTGACTAACCTCACGCCCATGTCGAACCAAAGCCTGCACTGCTGATGAGACTTCTTTGGGCCGTGTAACACTACCTCCCCATCCAAGCGAATCCAAATCAATCGCGGGCGTCCTCAACCAGCTGCTGCCAATCCTCGAAAAACTCAACTTCTACCCAACCTTCGGCCTCGAGGTCAAACCTGACCTTTGCGAGCTCCTCCCTACTCAGCCAGTCGGCGAGTTGGTTCCGGTAAGTGCGGATATAAACCGGAACACATCGGAAGTGACACTCGACCTCCAGACGGTGCAGAAGAAGGATGAGCCTCCGGGCGGCCCGTGACCTGGGCCTACGCTTCGAAAGCCAGGACTGGACGTTCTGATTGTCCGTCATATAGAAGATGACTTCCTTGCTCCAAGTGTTCCCTTCCTCAGTGGCAAACACGACGAACGTTAAGAGTTCCATAATAGCGATAATTTCAACTTGGTCTGCCTCGGATAAGGAAGACCTTAGCGCAGCGATGAAAGTCGCTGTCTCAGCGACCATGAATCGCTTGGCCTTCCAGTCCACAGCGCCGAACCTGGACAAAGTCGCATCTCCTCCAACGATACGTGTTCTCTGCGCCACTCCTGGTAAAGCCTAGCAGTTCCCGAATCGGGAGAAGTTTCTCAAACGAAGCGTTGAAGCTAGCTGCAACAGGGCGCTCCAGTTGGAGCCGGATAAAGTCCAAAGCGTCCCAAAACTCTTCCCACAGACGGTCAGGATCCTCATTGGGGCGGGGATTTGCCCACTTCCCTTCACCCCGAAGGAACGTGCATCAGGGAGTAGAGGATGGGCAGGTAAGGCCTGTGCGGAGCCAGCAAGCTCCCTCAACAGCTTTAAGGGGATGGTTCGGCATCCTCTTTGGAGGGTGGCCTCCGCGAGAAGGTACTTGGCCTTCATCCTCTTGGGTTCAGGGAGAGAAACCTGGAGCTCATCGAAGTTCATGTGGAGTCCCCAAAGGAGTTGGCAAGACGAAGGGTGTCCTTCCTCGGCCATTTTTTCCACGTTCACTCCCTCAGGTCCCCAAACGAGACGCATCGTGTCGTCAAGGCAGTTGAGAGAGTGCTGAACTCTATTCCCAACCAAGGGTTCGAGGACGACCCCATCATCCATGAGCCATTTTGACTCGTAAGGAACGATGTCGTTCCACTCTGGGCAAGGTGCCAAACTGATAATGAGGACCCGGCTAAGCGGACGGCAAATTCCAAAACATCAGAAGGCCTCAGGAAATGCCATTTGAAAGCTCGAAGAACGTCTCGCTTGGCACATCGCTGGGGAATGCCAGGATGCCTGGCGTGCCACCAAAGGGACTGTCTAGCTACGCTCTGATGCCTTGGCTGTGGAGCAGGTGGGTGATTATACTTGGACCCTTTGGAGTTTTGCAAGCGCATGTCGTTGATGGGACGCCCTTCGGACGATATCGTCCTATCCGGATTCTGCTTAGGGACGCGTCCCAGTGGGCTCTCGGCGACTCGCGAGCGCTCCAATATCTCTTCGAGACCGGAAACGGTCGGGTCTATGAGCAGCACGGCCCCATAAGCTGCATCCTTCCAGGCCTTTTCCATCAGTTCGTCCTTGTACCCATGCACGGAACCATGATTGTGGGCTTCCACTCGGACCGGAAGATCGCTCCTGCGGCTGGGAACTCCGCACTCTGACATCTCCTTGAGATACTCTGCACGCAGCTTGCTGACCCCGGCGATCTCTCCCCGGGCTGCTGCTTCCAAGAGATTTCCTTTGGAAAGCAGACGTGCGTCCTGCAGCTCTTGCACTGCCGCTTCGATGCTGCCAAGCTCAACAACCAGCTCGCTTCCTAACCGGGCAGCAGAGGACAGAGCATCGGCGGAGTAGCTAGCCCCACAGCTCTGTAGGTTGGGCTAACCCTCGCCCAGTGTCAGCCCTACCTTCACATCCTGAGCCTCGTCAGGGGTGTTCTTAGTCATCTGATCCTCCTCTCGTGGCCTTGTGCTTGCTGAGGCCATCTGAGTCAGGCCGGGGCTAGGTCGAGGAGGAAGCCCGGAGCCCCAAACCTCCTACGAAATTCGGGAGGATCCGGACCTTGTCAGCAGCTAGGCCATCCTCCACCCTCCGACGTTGGATAAGGGTGAGTCCCGTGAAGCGCTCGGTCCTCGAGAGCCTCCTTAGTGCACAGCTCCTTTCGTGTCCAGTGCCTGGAAGTGGGGACTGCACCATGGAGCCTTGGCTCCCGGCTCAAGAGGAACGGGACGTGAGTGGTGAGCGGTGACGCGCGGGCAACGAGCCAAGAAAAGATGCACCCATGGCAACAGTTCTGCAGACACAAGCCACCAAGTGGCCTTTTTATGGGGCTGGCAAGTGTGAGGCTGAAGGAACCACGCGCACATATGCATAGATACGATACGCGTCCCAGATTTTGGGATACTGCCCCGTGGGCGCGCTACTTTCGAAGCCAAAGAGACGCCCGGAGCGGTGCAGCTCGAGGCACAACTTGCTGGCAAATTCGGCGCGTCCCCCCAGTAAGCCGCTGGTAATCGCAGTAGGTGGTGCACGGAGTGCCCCACTCCCAGAGGTTGGGCACGTCAGCGTCCGGTGGAGCGCGAGCTTTCTCGAGCAAAGCAGGACGGCGGCGCCCCGGATATCATGCTCCGGGCGGGGCCCAGCGAGCGTAGTACTCGATGGGAGGGTCGGCACGAAAGCCCTGGCGAAGCATCCCACCCTGTCTTCTAATGGGGGTACGAGATCCCTTTGCGGCTCCGGGAGGCTTCGGTCAAATGGCGTTTGCAGAAGGGGGCACCATTATGGGCACCCTTGACAGCAGCGTAGCAGGACACTACGCTGCACTTCCTTGCCTGGCAGGCAAGCATGTAAAGCTGACTACGATGACTACATAATGAAGCAGTCTCCTTGCCAGCCAAGCTGTTGATCGGGCTCGAGAAGACGAGTCGGCTCAGGGGCAGCGCGGTCCTGGCAACCTTCGGGTGCCAAGGCATGCTGCTTTCCTTGAAGGACAAGACCCATGCCCTCAGTACACCTTGTTCATGGATCTGCCGAGTCGCGCTTGGCCGAGAGGAAAGTGGACGCCGACGAAGCGCTGTCCACAGTCCGGTGACGGCGGCACCCGCGGTGTAAAGTGATCTCCACACCAGAACACCCAAGCGCCACGCGGAGACGCGGTCATACGCTCCCAAATCGACCAAGACTTCCGCGTCTACAGCGGCGTAGGAGCAGCAGTGAAGACCAACGCCTCCTTGACACTCCGCTCCGCGGCAAAGGTGTAGTTGGTCCTCCCTTTCCACAAGCCCCCTGACCCTGCGAGTGGTAGCACCCAATACTCGACTGGGGTGCACCCACAACAGGCCATGCCGGTCAATCCGTTCACGGCGTTCCGGATCAAGCTGGAGCCGTGCGACGCCAGCGTCCATGACCACTACCAAATCATTTGGCTTTTGGTTGGTACCTCGTCCCCTTACCTCACGCTGGTAGAACTCGGTATCCGCTGCCCTCACCCCTGCAGGGCCAGTCAGCACTAATCGCTGGAACCCTTGAGTGACCGGGGTCTCCGGCAGATCTACTGCCTGGGGTCGCCTGCAGCATCTGCGGCACAAACAGCCCAAACCGCCCAGACAACGACAACACCAAGCGCGGCTCACCAAGTGGAGAATCAGGAGCGCGATCACGACGAGGAGTAGCATTACCACCAAACAGCAGCCAGTGGCCACAGTCGGCCACCAATCACCAAACATCCATACGCCACAGGCGTCAACCAGGAAAAGTAACCAGCCTCCGTTCATGCTGAGGCTTCCTCCAGAGCCCGGCGTAGAAAAGACACAGTAGCTACCACTCCAAGCGAGCAGACAGAACTTCAGAAGAACCAGTTATCCGAAAACGTTGGCCCTCCTTGGGCGGTACCGCCCTGGGATGTGGAATTGGGCGTGGGCGAAGCCTTCGCCACATTCCAAAACCTCCACCAAGATCGGTTGGCGAGAGGTGGGTGATCTCCACTTCGGGCGGTATCACCCTCTCCATCAGTGCCATTCGGGGCAGCATGGTAGGAGAACGTCATGTTGGCCCCTACATGAGGGGAGACGGGGACCCACCAACCCCAGCCTGCCGTTTGACCGATGACGGCCCACAGCACAACCAGCAAACCACTTCGGGAAACCATCTATGCCACGGGCCTATTCAAACACAGGTACTGAGATCTTGGGCCAAATCTCAAGCCATGCCCAAGCTCCCGTACAGAACTCAACGTTATCTCTAACAATCAATAGCGCTGCTGCGATTTGCGTTCAGTTTAGGGTTATAATTCAAGGTTTAGGGTCTAGGGCTAAAGGATGTCAAGGTTATTCACGTGCTCAGAATCACTCGCGCCTCTCCTTTCCAACTGCGTAGGCGCGCTTCCCAGTGCACTGGCACAAAAGTGTTCCGTGGGACTCGGGGTTCCTCCACCCACCAATTCCACCCATTGCATCAAGCTGACTGTTCCGCGGGAAGCTGAGAAAACAAAGCCGTTGTAGGCGAACGAAGTAAGACCAATTGCTCTGCACGAGCAGCGATGGAGTCGAATGCCTGAACCAGAGAGTAAATCTTTGATTGAACATGTTTCGAAAGGAAGAGATCTCTTGAATATAGATCCCGCTCAACCATTGTCCTCGCCTTCTCACCAATTCAGCGTCTTCAGTGACAGACAACAGCCAAGTTGCACCACCATCGCGCAAGGACCCAAGTTCGAGCTTCCTTGCTCTGTCGAAGGGCAAAACTGCTGTGTCAAGCTGCCGCATGATCATATCGAATCAGCTCCGAAAGGTAGAAGACGATTGCGGCCAAAGCTTTTGAAAATGAGAAAAACCCCTCGATCCAAAAGCCAAAATAACAACCCTGAGCAGATCAGGCTAATCAATCTTTGCTGCTTGGCGTCGGGCCGCGTTGTACCTTGTCTTGGGCTCTCCAACCGAGAGCATGGCATAGCTGCAGGCGTCCTTAACATCGCCAGGAAGAAACATGTCCGAACCCCACGCTGCAAGAGCCTCACCGATGCGGAGCAGGCCTCCCCAGGACAGGGCAAGGACACCAGCAACCAAAGGCCATCCCCAAACAAGTGAAGTTGCTATGGCTGCCAGGAGCAAGGAAGAAGCAAGTCCGAACTCTTCACTGCAAAAGTCTCACCGCAGGCCTCACCACAGGGCAAGGATTCCAGCAACAAGGCCATCCCCAGACAAGTGAGGTTGCTATGGCTGCCAGGAGCAACTGCCATGGCATCGCGACGTGGTTCACGCGCGGTTCTTCCCGCATCCAATTAAACGCGAGGTCCCATGCTGGTTGAAGGGGCTCCCTGGAGGCAATAGCATTTATAACCTCGCAGCGGAGGGAACAGGGCCATTCGGCTTCGAACAGTCGACGGCCATACAGAGACCGGCGCTCGTGAAGAGAGGAGAGCGCGCGTTCGACAAGCTATCAGAAAGAAGTGTCTCGAAGGCAATATCAAGTCCAGTTAACTAGGAAACAAAGTCAGCCAACTGTTTCACCCTTCTCTTGCGAGTAGCGTCTCGACGGGCCTACCGTCACAGAGGACAACAGCAGAACGCGCCCGCATCCTCGTCTCATCAGTGCGATTCCCGAGCAGTATATAGGGCGCCATGGCTCGAAGCTCCGGACCCTACACGGCCCCAGGTCCAACCCCCAAAAGCAAGAACCCAGGCCCCAAGGAACAACGGCCCTTCTCCAGGAAATCCAGGCGTCTGATCGAAATCGATCAGGAGGCGACGGTGATTCCTGCACCGCAAACGCGGCGAAAGTCCACGCGCATGAAGAGAGAGGAAGAGATCCAGGCGGGCCCAGGCAGCCCAACGTCTGAGCTTTGTAAACCTAACGCGGAGACAAGAGGCGCGCAAAGGCAGACTGAGCATTTGGAGGCACACCGTGAGTCTCCCTTAACCCAGGCCGAGGACAGGACGATTTCATTTAGAATGGCATTCTCGAGCCTGGACATATTGGTCTTGGACACGGCACCGACATGAGAGTCGCGACGCAAGTCGCGGATTCGCACGTATACTTTCTTTCCTTCAACCCGAATGTGAGTATGATCACGAGCGCAAGGTTTGCAAGCAGGCAACAGGTCGATGCCAGCGGCAAGGAAACAGGATTCCTTGCGGCGAGGACTCCCAAAGCTGCAGGACGCAGTCCAGAATTCTGGGGCACCAAGGGCCAACAAGCGGCGCTCCTGGAGCCAGGCCATTTTGGAGAGGCGGGGCTGTTCAAGGACACCGATTGCTCCAACAATCAACGCAACGAACAGCAAACTCAGCGCACGGAGGGCTAAGGTTGTCCCAAGAAGAGTTTTGTGGGCGGTAGGCTGTTCAAGGACACCGATTGCTCCAACAATCAACGCAACGAACAGCAAACTCAGCGCACGGAGGGCTAAGGTTGTCCCAAGAAGAGTTTTGTGGGCGGTAGGCTGGAACCCTCTCCAAAGCATAACTCCTGCACGCCGGACGCGCTGCTGGGCTGAACGTGGGGATGCTTCGGCAGGAGGCGTAACAGCGCGCAAGGCATAGATCTATGGGTCATTAAACTTAGCAAGAGTGGCTTCCTCCTTGGCAAGGAGACGGCTGTAACCTCCTTTGTTCGAGGCAGTGCGCCAAAGGGCCGGGCGAACTCCTTGCCCACATGAGCCTTGACGAAACCTCTTTTGCCTCAAAACCATCACTCGCGTAAAGCGTAATCGGTACGGCAATGCCCGAATAAAAAACTGCGCTGTCGCCACAGGCTAACTCATGCGTCGAGCAGAAAAGCACAATCAGGAGCTAGGCTGAATGGGGTAAGGCGCAGGCGCAGGATAG
>CAJNIZ010048295.1:0-16941 GCA_905231905.1 Symbiodinium pilosum | reverse complement strand
ACATTCCGCCACTGGGACTCGAACCGAGAATCAACCTGCGTGGCATTGACAACGCTATAAGCGGAGGCAAGAATGGGCATCGGCCTGCGGAAAGGCAAGGAGGACGTCCAGCCTCCCAGAAAACAAAGGTGCAAATACGGTGCAAAGCATCCGTGGCACGCGAAAGGCGGGCAGCTTCTAGAGAAACAAGATCCAGGGCAGCGCGCTTCTGAGCCGGGGATGCCCAAGGACCTGGCGAAGGAAGATGAGCAGACCTCGGCCCCAACGATCTTAGCAAAAGGCTGGGAAACAATGTCTTTGTCATCTGACCTCAATCGGCCCTCAGACTGATAAACACACTTAGCCTGCTCCAGACCTCAGAACAGATAGGCCGGCCAGAGTCAGCCTGAGGCGAAGCTGGCTCAAAGCATTGGAGGCTGGAGGCAGCAATCTGACGGTAGCCTCAAGCATGCCCAGCATCGGGCCAACAGCGATGAACAGACTGGGCCCACATAGGCGTGCCTCGGCCCACATCCGCCCCGCCTATCGATAACCTGCCTATCCTTATCTGGCCCCTTATATTAACCCTGGCAAGAAAGTAGGAATCAGTGGCAGGCAAGGTCGCCGGGTCAAGACGCAACAAGCCAAGAATATCCCAAAGTAAGGCTAAGGCAGCAGTCTGAGAAGGGCTTTCCTTAAGTCCAGACGGGCTTGGAGTGACGAGGCGGCCTGACTCCATGCAACAGAGCGCGTGGCTCCACGTGGGCCACGCACAGGTCATCAGACAAGTGTGGGCTGGGATCCCAAGATTGGAAGGCAGCTGACCCAAAGCTAAAGAAAATTAACTCCTGAGTNNNNCCCCTACATCCAGAACAATTAAATCCTGATGTACTTGTTCCAGTACGTCGTGCTGCGCCTTCCCCACACCCCGCACGTGCACAACTGAACCATGATTTTAATTGTGCGCTCTGGGGAGCCCCTACATCCAGATTATATCCTGATCTGATTGTTCTAGTAGGTCGCGCAGCGCCTTCCCATGCACCACACGTGCACAATTAAACTATGACTGAACTGTGCCCGAGAGTAAGGCGAGACCAAACAGTTAAATCGTGATTTAACTGTGGATTGAAATGTCCAATAAATTCCGCGGAAGCATAGCCCAGGGGAGGAATTACATCACAATTTACTTATTAATTCAAGACGTTTACGGGTTCCAGGACCGCGGAATCCTCCCGGGCTTGGTTTTGCAATGACGCGTGCGTCGGCCTTCTGGTGCGTTAGCTTCACTACCAAAAACCCACCACCAACCCTCGGGCCCCTCCAAAGGTTTACACGGTAGTGGTTTCACTTGCTAGCGGTTGCTAGCTCTGAAAAATGCCGCACGTAGTAAAGTTGCAGAAAGAAACACACAAACTCTTGCGCTAGCACTTTACCTCGCAGCTACCTAACAGCGCAGAGAGCTTGCGTTAGCACTTTACGGCAAAGCCCAGGCTAAAACTCGCTGACAATCTTTTTAGCACGGCAGCGCTCTCGTTTTCAAACTGAGAGCCGCCTCTAGCATTCCGCTAGCCAGACTCTCGTTGTAGCCCAAGAGAAGTCTCTAGCTTTCAGCTAGCCATCTCCCAGCTACAGGGCGGATTTGAAGCGTCACTGCCGCAGATGAGGCACGGGAATACCTGCAGCGTAGCAGTACACACAAGACTCAGCAAGAAAAGGAGAGGAATGACAAATGGTATCTGTTCTCCAACGGACCCACTGCGCGGCCGGCGCAAAGCAGTGTAAGCGCCACAGCGAGCAGGCTCAGCCAAATCTGCACAACGCAGGACGATATACACGGTAGGGCGCAAGCCAACAGCAGCAGAAAGCAAGGGAGTACCCCACCTTCGTTCCAACACTTCTTTGGCCCAAAGGCCTGCAACCCAAGCACGCTTTGCCCTTTCAACCCTTGAAAGCGAGGGAGGAACCAACAGAGTCAACAGAAGGCGGGTCCAGAAAGACAACAAGCAGATGAAGCGGACCTCTCAGTCGCAATACGCAAGCGCTCGAGCGCGGTCTGAACCTCAGCGACGGCGGCGCTCAGGTCAAGCTCACCGCTCACCTTGGGGAAGCCGAGTGCTCCCACGCAGGGCCCCCGTCCGTTCTGGGCAGGATTACGGCCTGACATCTGGGTTGAAGGGGAAGTGGAACAAAAACAAGCTGGCTCACTGAAAGAGCTTGTTATCAGTCTTGCTGCGAGGGTACCGCAGGATCACAAACGAAGTTCATAGAGCTCTCTGCTTCACTGAGGCTTCTGCTGGGGACCTTGCTAGTATTTTGGAGGAACTTCCACTTTCAGTCGCCGGAGCGGTAGCATTGAATGATGTGCAACAGGCACTGGAGAATTGCCAGGATGATCACTTTTAGCATGTACAGGGCCAACTTTGGTTCCTTTGCTCTTTGCGACGCATTTTTGTCATGGATAATGCTGAATTGTGGGATTCCAAGTATGCTGCGCTTTAAGCGCGTGCGTGTTTGAATTTGTCACGCAAAGGACTTTCAGGCTATGTTGAAACAGAAACAGAAAAAAGCCCTTAACCATGATTGCAACAACCCCTCAAAACCTGAGCCATCACCCTTATCCCTAAACCACACTCTAAACCATGAACGCCCATGCAAACATTTCGTGGTGTGGAACTGCTTCAGGCATACTTGGCACTCTGCACCGCCTATGTGGCCCACCACCTCCGATGGCAACTTATGAATTTTGGCCCGGTGGCCACCCAGGGCAGCTTTATTATTGAATGCTTGACCACAAATGTCACAAGCAACGGATTCACCTCAACAACTCCTTTAGCCAACGCGTCTGTCCTGAGCTTGGCTTTCTGCAGGACTTGTGCTCCACCTTGCTCACGCATGGTCAGCACCTGTTTCTTGAATGCTTTCAAGAGGTTCTTGACTTCATTTCGGCGGCCTAAAAGGCCGCTGCGCCGTCAATGTAAAGAATTGCCCCAGACTGCTTTATTTGCGCAAGCTTGCGCGTGTGTAATTTTGTGATCGCAATGGGGTAATCAAGTGAAGAACCAGGCCGAGATCCACCTTGTCCACTGCGAAAACAAGGCACCAAACTTGTCAACAACTTCTGCCTCAACGCCTTAGCGATTCCCTTCATGCTGGACTCCAAGAGAGCAATGGACCTCCAGGCCTCAACAGTGCCCAAAGGCTTAGCAGGCTTTGGATACGGCACACACCAAGCTTTACGCTGCCACGCAAGTGGAGCAACGCCGGCCATGGCCATCTTCAACATCACCGAAAAGAACACTGTTGCCAGACTTGAGTGCGTTGACAGAGAAAACCTTCGACGGAATCCCAGCCAATCCTGCGGCCTTGCCACATTTCATCTGCTTAAAAGCCTCGGCAAGTTCAATGATGTTAGGCAAGCACCTGCAAGTCAACAACATGGCTGTCAAATTGAATATCAACCGGGCAAACTTCCCTCTCCGCGTCAACTTGGCGCCGCAAAACCCCTTTGTCATGCTGAGCAAAATGTTCACCAAGAGCTTGCAAGGTTTGGTTGGGGTCAGCTTCCCAATTCCCATCAGGACGAAGAAGCAAAGGCGACAACTTGGGAGTTCTGAATTTTCTGCCGATTTTGAGGATGCCCCTAAGTAACGCCGCCAACGGCGCAGCTCCCTGTGCTTTGGCAGCCTCAAAAGATCTGCGCACATGCTCGGCTTTGTCACGCTCAAGGCACTCACGCAGATCTATGGAGATCCTACGTATGTCCCTGGCAACCCTTGCAGCATTGATGTGTTTGCGCGACGGTCCACCAACCCGACTCAAGTCAACACAAACCGATTTCCAAGCACCAAACCAACGCGCCAACACATCCTTTCTCAAGGCCCTAACGTGTAACGCAAGGTGTTCCTTTGAGCATGTTTGGCCCTAATCAAGTTCCAGGACTCCTCAGTGATGAAATCCTGCCTTGGCACTGATTTTGGCTTAGGGAAAACCTGCACCAACTCCCGTCGCAAGCAATCGCGCACTATTTCGATATGCGTGTTGACGTCTAACGTCCAAGGGCAACAAGGAACTTTGTCAAACACAGCTGCTGATTTCCACTTGTTACATCCTGAAGCGACCTATTCTGCACAATTGTGACCTCCGCCAACAGAGGTCTGTGATCCCAGCCTGACGTCATGGTGACAGCGTCTTGAGGCTGACCTTTGGTCCTCAACGCGGGGCCCCAACTGAGCGGCAACATTACGTATTCAAGAACATCTTCCTTACGCCGAGGGCTCACCCAAGTAACAACAGGTCTCCCTTCAGTGTCAACATGCTGGGTGGAGGTCAAACCAAAAACTTGCTCACTGTATCTCATACGCTTCGCGTTTCTGTTAGCCGGCTCCCTACAATCACACGTATCAAGGGTATACCTAGCGTTGGCGTCAATGAAAATCAAGGGACACGTCGACTGCTTGAGACTAGCAAGCAAAGCTTTAAACTTTGCCCACCATGCATCAATGACATCGCATGAGCAGCAATCAGAGCACATGACACGTCACCCATCTTGACAAAATCGCAGAGCAGACGAGGCTCGCAAGCACCAACCGCGCAAGTTTCGAGGTTCCACACCGAGCCTTTGCGTAACCACACATTACATCCCAACTGCCCATTAACTCCAGCACTGGAAAACACGCGAAAACCGTCACTGTCCTTGACCTCCTTTTCGATTCCCCTGGTTTCCTGCAAACCTATGGCATGAACATCATTGCGCAGACACATTCTTTCAATGGCCTCCTGTGAGCGTCGTCCGTGATGGACAAGGTATGGCAGGTGACAAGTTTCAATGAGAGTGGATGCACACACTTCTTGGGAGACGCATGCATCTCAACCTGGCCGTTAGCCCCCTACCCTGTCTGCGATTGGCTGTAGCCAAGACCCGGATTTGCCTCCGCGCTGCTGTGATCTTCTGAAGGGCCTCCTCCTCTTTAGCCCGATAAGCCTCCATTCGCTCTGCATGGTCGGTCGAGGCCTCCCTTTTCTAGCGCCTCCGCAGTATTTTGAAAGAAGGTTACCCACGCAGCTTCCTGCGATAGCATGGCAGCTCGAATTCACTGGAGCTGTTTTCGGGCAGCACCCCGCTGACGGGTGCGAGAGTGTAGATCCTTCGTCTGCTGCTTTGTCGCGCATCCTTCTACCTTTGCTACCATCTCCGCTACTTCTTGTGGCATGGTGGCGTTTGCATACGCAATTTTCAGGGCTCCGACCAGCGCCTGGACTTGAGCACCTTCTGGGCGCGCCAGTGTTGATCATCTGACTGGCGGCGCTGCCTGATGGCAACCACGGCGGCGTGGGACTTGTCCATGTGGGTCTCTGGTATGTGGATGGCTGCGCCTTCCCTTTGCTCTTTGGCCCTTGCCAGGCACCTTGTCCTTTTGCCTGCCCCCCACCACGCTGCTTCGACCAATTTATGTGTGAGCCATCTCCCCACAGTTGTTGCAGTCGTCTCGGCGATACCCTCCGGCGCGGCGACTCCGATCTCTAGCCACAGACGGCACCGTGCCACGGCGCCGGCTGTCCCTGTACTGTAGACACACTGTAGACCAATGTGCTCCACAAGATAGAATAAGTAGCCGTACCTTTGCACCACTGCTTGCAATTTGTGCAGTACCATGACATGTTTCCCTGACTCATGATGCAAAGAGCTTGCTGCGGCAGCCCCGACTTCGAATGGTGACTCCCAAGCACACCAATCGCTCTTTCCACTTGCTCCTGTGGTGCCGGAAAGCCTGCACAGTAGTTGCGAAGCAAAGTCCGGCTTCGAGTTCGGCTTCGCCTCCGTCTGCGATGCACCGAACTCTCTCTGCAGCGGTCCGTCCGATGGACTTGTATCCCCTGAGTAGCTCCGGCTCACAGACACTGCGACACCTTGATAATGCGGAAAGACTTCAAGCCTGAGAACTGAACCACAGATCAACACCACAAACAGAAAACACGCTAATCTCATACACGGATGGGGGGGCGTCACTCCCCCTAAACGCAGCTGTACCCCTCGTGGAGGTTCAGTCGATCAAACTACTGCGACCCCTCCAAGGAAGAACCTGTACGTAGTGTTCTTGGCCAAGTGCAGCAATGATGATGCCACAGATATGGCTGCAACGAGGGTTCAGGATTACGCAACAGAGACGCACTTGCGGACTCCGCGTTGCGGCGTGGGCTACTTTCGATAGCCTCACGTAGGGTTTTTACTAAGGCAGCTGCAGCTACACGTCAGCCTAAGGGAAGCAGGTCTAGCAACCCCTAAAACTCTAGAGGACCTAGGGGGAGTGGGGCAGGCTGGCAGGCACAGGCACGGCCGCAGGCACGGCCGCAGGCACGGCCGCAGGCACGGCCGCAGGCACAAACAAGGACTGCCAGAACAAATACAGGACAGTCAGGGCCCCAATTCCAAACCCGGAAATCCAGACAGCACAGAATAAGCCGAACGAGCCGCTACAGTGAGCAAGGCACCCCAACCCGAACCAGTAAGTGTTAGCACCCCAATGAAGAATGCTAAGGACCTTAGGCACGGAGGCTAACCAAGAAACAAAGTTTGAGCGCGGCCACGTTCACATTCGCACCTAGGGTGGTTAGGGTTAGGGTTCACGGTTTAGAGTGTGGATTAGGGATAGGGGTGATGGCTCAGGTTTTGAGGGGTTGTTGCAATCAGGGTTAAGGGCTTTAGGGATTGGATTGGGTTGTGATTGATGGCTTTAGGTTGGGTTGTTGGGGCTACGGTTTCAACGATTTTCGGTGAGGGTTTAGTTTGTTTTGAGCTTTCAGGTGAAGCCAATACCCAGGCTGCTGCGAAAACGACGACAGTTTTGCATTTTACGAGGAACACAAGCATGCAACTGTCAAGGAACGAAGAATCACAGCTTCGAAAACGACGATTTTACCAGCAGCGCGCGCACGCGGCTGCGGAGAGTCGGGGGTTCGGGATCCGATAACGACCACAGTTCTACATTTCACGACGATGAAATCTGCACAAAATGAAAGAGGTCCCAGGCGACCCAAACTGAGAGTCACAAGCAATCCCTCTACCTGCGCTTCTGTGCTGGCAGACCCAGGAGCAAAGGCAAAGTGCGCATGAGCTGGCTTGGCAGCAAATGTCGAAGCCCAGGACGCTGAGCCTGCGGCCTCTGTCGAAGCCAGGGCCGCTCGCTTGTTGGTCCTGCAATCGTCACGGGAAGCCGTCCCAACAACAGCTTTGATGTCATGACAAGCGCTTCCTGGCAGAGCTCTCGAGTGAAGGTGCTACCCGTGCTGCAGCAGATGCCCTCTCTACCCCGTTCTTCATCAATGGCGGCACCTTTGGCAAAAACGTGGTTAGGTTGCTGCCAAAGTTCAAGACTCAAGATTTCTCCTGCGCCTTGTTCTGAGACGGTCTTCCCTGCAAGGCTGTGAGAAAGCGATATCATTCCAATCTTTGAATTCCAGAGTCTTGCTGCCCTGTCCTGCCTTGGACACTTGTTGGGGTGCTGCCATCCGAGTCCTGCGGGTCTCTTGCAACTGCTGGGTCGCTGGCAATGCGTAAGAAACAATGGAATTGTTACAACAAATGGCTGTCCTGCCATTTACTGCAGGGGACCCCGCTTGCACTGTGGCGACCGGATGAAGCACTCGGCTGGTTCCTGACTTTGCTTCCTCCACAGGTCGCTGCCTTGTGATCGATGGGGCCAACTTCGATTGCATAGTGGAACTGGTGGAAGCTGTCTTCAACGCTCCTTACACGTGCAACACAGCGAAAGCCTACAGAATGTGGACCCCGGATGGTGCCAGCAAGGTTCCAAAAGTGTCCCCATCTGCGCGGGGCTTCAAGTCATCATGACCCACGGTCTCAAAGCGAGCCCAGCGCGAGCTATGCCTGGTGCAGGTACATGTGGCCGTCCAAGCTAGGTAGAGTATACTTGCGGCACCTTGCGCAGTAGACAAAACGTGCTCCCACCGGCTTGATGTGTCCAGCATTGCGGCATGGAGCACCTCAGGCATGGCTCAAATCCGCAAAGCCAGCTGTAGCGATTGACTAAGGCAGGAGCCTGCAATGGTCCAAGCATGACAGCTTCCCACCGCTTGCGCTCGCCGCGATTGTGCTCGGGATTTGCCTCGAGCATGCCGAGCATGCTGTTGAACCATGCCAGGCGCACGAACTGCAAGACCAACGCCTCATCAGGGTCGGCCGCAAGGGAGGGACTTACAATTATTGTAGAAATATGCATCTTCTCCACCGGCCCCTGGCCCCCTGGCCTATGTCATCCTTCACCGGCTGCTCGCTTTGGTGCTTTGGCTGCGAAGCACACATTGTTCTCCAAAGAGCTGTGAAATTAGGAGTGGGAGCTGCCTTTGCAACGCGGTCACGTCGCAGCAAGGACGCTTGCAAGTGGAGCTTGCGCTGCACGGGCTTCAATGGTCTTAGCTGTTCAACTTCTTCGGCAAGAACTCTGGGCGGCTGTACATCCTTTACGTTGGTTCCACTGCACTGGGCGGGTGTCTCCTCCTCAGGCTGCACTTGGGCTCTGGATACCGCTGCGGGTTTGTTTGCTTTAGCTTTACTGGCCGGGATTTCAAGGCTCTGAGCAGCGCAGTCTGGTAAGGGCACACGCCTATCTTCACAATGCAATGTGCCAGCCTCCTGGGTCGGTGTGGGCAGTGGCGCACAGGAGAAAAAAAGCAACAGGGAATTGAGCAACTCTCTTTTTCCTCCAGTTGCTGCCAGACCACGTTCTGAGCATGCCCGTTGGAGCTCCGCAGTGTGCAACAAGCTCAGGCCAGCCCGGAAACCTTCATCCAACGGCTGCGAGAGCCGCGACGTCCCCGAAGTGTTCATGCCGTCGCAAAAGGCTCCATCTGTTCCAAGCCAGTCCGGCTGAGCTGCAGGAATCGAGGGCTCTGAAGCTTCCGAGGTTTCGGGCTCGAGCTGCTCCGTGGGTCCGATTTCCTTGACCTCCGAAACCAGCATGTCTGTTGGAACTGTTGGAACTGTTGGAACTGTTGGAACTGTTGGAGCTGCTGGCGTTTCAGCCACAAGCACCATGGAGGGCTCCTCCAACACCTCAGGCAGCAGATTATTCGACATCTTCATCTCCCGCCCGCAGCTGGCCACAAGCTGCTCTGACTGTTCTGGCTCGGTCTCCTCACAAAACATCGAAAAAACCATGTGGACACCGCGTGTCTGCCCCAGGCAAATGGCTGTCCTCCGGTCCAAAAGGCTCCTCAGGCAAACAGCTTTTGAATCATCGAGCCTTTTGGGCAAGTCTCGCAGTTGGATGCCTTGCGCGCCACGTGCACGGCAAGCCGTGCGGTCCGCTCTGCGGTGTCGCCAGCGGCATCGAGGCCACAGGCTGCACCTCGGATGACACGCCGCTTCGTGCTACATTGCTACGTGCCCACCACAAGCACAGGCGCCAACATGCGTTTTGCAAATCCGCCAATGACAGACCCTCCATGCTCGCCGGCACCTTCAACAAAACATCTTTCTCTCTGGCTCCCTAGGATTCCACAGATCTCTCTGACATGGAGGCGTCGTCAGCTTTTTGACATGCCCGCGCACTCTGCTCTTGAATCAGCAAAAACAGACTTGCTGTCAGAGCACAGCACCTCCTCACCAGATGGTGTTGCTTCATCTGGTGTCCTGTGGGTTGCAGCAAGACGAGTGGAGTGAAAATCAGCTGAAAGGATAAGCTTTGGGCCGGCCAGGCTCGACCTGCACAATGCAGGCTGTCGCTACATCACTTCAAGCAACCGCGGTTGCGTAGCGCCTGTGGCGCCAAAGCTGCGAGGCGGCCCACGAGGTCGCTTCGGCTTCCGAACTCTGCGAGACCCCTCAAGCGGCAGGCACTGCGAAGCTCGTCGATGGGCAGGGCCTCAAAACGAGCTCTGGGGGGAGGGGAGCCGAGGGAAGGGAAGGGAAGGGAAGGTCAAAGGAGGGGGCAAGGAGGGGGAAAGGAGGTTCATGGGGTCTTTTTCGTTGTGGTCTGGCTGAGTCGCTCCAAAGCTGTTGCTGCCAGTGTGAAGCTGCCATTGCGGCTACGTGTATTTCGCGGATGTCGTCTCTCGGCAAATTAGCAGCTATTCTTTGACTGGATCGGCGGCTCTGCTTTGGAGCCGCACCTCAAGATCCCAACAAACGGTCAGTCCAGTGATGCCAGCAGCCGTGGAAGGTTGCTTTACAGGTCGGAATGACGGACTGATGGGTGATTGGTTGCAATCCCATGCATCTCGGTGAGGTGCGCGTGCGAAAATGTCAGGGTTGACGACCGTCCAGTCCAAGGCAAACTGCCGGCACAGCAGCTACTGTGTTTATGATGCACGCTGGGAACACGAGTTTCTCTTTACGTGCTGCAAATTGTGTCTCATGTTTCCCATTTTGCGTGATCCGAACTGCAAAACCGTCGAAGCAAAGTTGTGACACATGAATGGCATGACATTTTCTGCTCAGGCGTGTGACACAGGCAGTGAGATCCAAGGCTGGTTGCTCAAGATGTCACAAGGTTCAAGCACACGTTTGGGGTACGCAACTGCTCGGTTGCTTTCATGCGTTTCCATTCTGAAAAATGACATGTATCACGCGACAGAAAACTGGATTCACAAAGCTACTCCACATTGCATCAAAGCATTCCGCATCTCGGGTAAGCTGAGCACCCCTAACTGCTTTGCCAACGATGAAACGACTTCACGGGCAGCACAGGCGGATGCATTGCTGACCTCCGGGCACGACACCTTTGAAAACTAGGAAGCTGCTCCCACACATTGTCTCGTCCTTCTCACTTGGCCTCCTGTGCTTCGATGGCAGCCTGTAGGGCCTCGTTACCTCCCCGCAGCGGCGACCTGCAAGAGACAGAGCGGCGCATGCAGCGCAAACAGTCAACGCGTACGTGACCGTACATGGGATTTCGAGCAAACAGTGCCTGGTTGGAGGGATCCAAAGCTCACTCTCTCGGACACATGGTGCTGAATCCTTGCAGGCAAAGATTATCCGCCAAGCTGGTAGGCCAGGGAGAGCTGGGGGTCCTGCCTGAGAACTGCTTGGCGCAGCTCTCAACTGATTTTCTTCCAGCTCAACCAGGCGTTCCTGATAATGGCACATTGCCCCACGTAGCGCGATCCAAGATCCAAACCTTCCAACATGGCCAAGCTGCCACCAGCTTTGCCTTGCAACCTTTGCTGTCGACTCCCTTTTTGCGACAGGCTTTGCGCAGCCTAAGGTACGCGCGTAGAAGCCACCCCTGGAACCAGCAGCGACTAAGGAGCAGACTCCTTCACTGTCAGCTCATTCAACTTTTCAATGTGCGTGCCTTTCCTCTGAGAGCGTCATAGAGTCTATCAGATGAAAACCGATGCGCTGCGCAGAACTTGCATCCCTACTCTACTGCGTTCAAGATTCGTTTTTGCGTCCCAGCTGCGAGGCTGCTTTGCCTGCTCGAATCCGCCGTTTCGTACGCAGCACAGGCAGATCCGCGCCGGGTTCCAGCACTGGAAGTATTTGTGGATGCTCATGCGATCATGTAAATGACTTTGCAAATGCATGCAGCACTGGCCTTTTCTGGCACTGGGGGGGGTTCCATCTTCCTCTTCGCACCTGCTGGCTGCTGGCTCTGAGTGCAGCTCATCAGAAACCAACGTTGAGAAAAATGATCGCTATTATAACTGACTAACAAAAGCAAAAGACACAAGCGTGAACTGGCTTCTGCTCCGATTTGGCTGGGTCTGAATGCCTCGTGGACATTCGGACTTGCACGTGTCTTTGGCCTCTCCTTCAGCACCTTCAATGCAAATCAAGACTAGCATACATGAACTTTATCCTCCCCATGTCAAGTCAATCTGGTGGCCACAAACCTAGCTCCTCCAGATTAACGATGAAGGCACATGCCACCACATGACTTTGGTTAATAGCACCAGATATTGCCTGCCTCCAGTAGCTGTTGCCTTGGGCAGTCGTGAACTCAAAAGATGCTCTGATAGAGTTCTGCTTGGCAAACTGTCTTCGCAATTCATCTGGAGAACTTCCCTGTGGGGTCTTGCATGCTAGCAGCCTCCTCCAGCTGCGGCATCAGCTGGTGTTGCAACCTCCAATCTCAGCGCTTGAGGGAAGAAAGAAATGAAACAAAAGCGCACAAACCAAAAGAAATATGGCGAAGGACTATGATGAACATGAGAGATGTTGTTCCCTGCAAACTTAATTGGCAGATGTCATCATTAATCTCTGACCCTGAGGAAACATGGCAGGCTGGCCCAATAAGCTCGCCACTGAGATCAGAACCTTTGCAGAAATGTCTGGCTGAATTAGTTTGCTGTCCTGGGCCTGACTTATCGCATTCAAAACATCTAAGGCACGGGTCTGTTACGGATGAGCAGAATCCACTGAATCGGCCGTGCCAAGTGCGAGGCCTTGTGACTCGAGAACCACAGGAGCCACAGGAGCCCCATCAATTTCATTGCGGTCACCTGCAAAAGGCACCACCAGGCCCCTTCTACTTTTAGCCCTTTAGCCTGCTTTAGCCTGCTTATGCCTTCTGTTCGCTTCCGTCTGGGAGGTCTAGAGCCACGAAGACTGGACGCGGTCAGGGCGAGGAGCGCCGTTTTGGGCCCTACTGAATCTAGTGCCCAGGCATCGCACAGAATCCCATGCTCACTCACAGTGATCCAAATTGCTTTTATAACAAGTGCAAAGGCCTGGAAGATCCGTCGATTCAGGCAAACTCTCTGGCAGCGCGAGGTCACCTCGATGAAAGCGCATGAATCAGCATTGTTTTAAGCGAACAAGCTGGAGCCTCATGTCATCGGTGACTTCGGCATCTTCTGGACTATGCTTTTAGTCAGAGCTTCTGTTCAAGCCAAGTCTTGATTCGTACGAACCATGCAACCCACACAGAGGCCCGGAGTCGCACGCGTGATTGACAACTGACCGCTGCAGGCGGGCCGAAGCAGGCCAGCGGGGCCCCTCCCCGCCCCGCCTCCCTCCGTTTGCAGCTTTTGGGCAAATCATGGTGCAGCTGCGCATCCGCCTCCTGTGCCTGGTGATAGCGCCTCTGCGCCAGAGCCGCTAGAGCTTCCTGGCGGTGTGCTGACGCGCTGACCGGTTTGGTGACATTTGGTGACCTTTGCCGGTGCTTCGCTTGCGGCAGTGACCGTGTGAACCAGCGCTGAGTACAGACTGCCGGCGTCAGCGTTAAGATTCCAAAATCTCGCGCGGGCAGGGGCTAACAACCCACCGGTTGCCGATGCGTCGGTGGCCTAGTGGAGCCGGCCGCTCAGCCTCCGTGCTTGTTCTGGCACTGAGCAGCTTACTCTGAAATCTCTGGCGCCCAAGCCACTGAGGCCTACAAGGCAAGGGTTCGCACGTCTGCAAAGCCCAGCACTGCGCGGGATTGCGAGCCCTGCTGGTCACCGAAGCCTATAGCAGCTGATCCATCAATCTGATCTAGCCTTCTGCCTCCTCAGCGCATCTGAGCGCGATTGTAGCGTGCAGATAGATGCCGCAGGGCAAAACCACGCATCAACGCTGGCTTCTGCAGCAGGAGTGCCGAGTGCCGAGGCCTGGGGTCAGCACCTGCCAGCCACGCAGGCATCGAAGGCCTCAAGCAAAAAAAAGCTGTACAAGCTGGGCAGATGACTGGAAGCAGCAGGTGGGATGCACAGTGACGAAGGAGCAAGAGAGTCGTAGCCAAGGATTCCAACACACTCCCAGGAGTACCAACAAAAGGCGCCGAAGCATTGTGCTTAAGCACACCTGGGAAAGACCGCACGTCTGCACGGCTACCTGCCCCACTGCAAGTCAACAGCTCCCACATGCCCGGGTTCAGCTCCAGCCGAGCAGTGGCGGCAGACAGCACGAATCAATTCCCCGACATCTGCGCGGCCTGCAGAGCCGGGTGGAGGGCAACGGCAAAGAGACAGGAGAAGAGGGAGCGGGGCGCCCAGTTGGACGCCCGCCTCGGAGGACAGGCAAAAGTGGCCGAAGAGTATGCAGCTGGGACAATCGTAGGTCCACTCAGCCCACAGAAAGCCCGGGCATGTGCAAGCCAAATCTGCCGGAGAAAAGCCCCGCTATTGACGGCGTGACTGAAAAGCTTTCCGGAAGTCAACCTCTGGGAAGTGCTTCTGCCAGAGCTGTCGACCGTTGGCTGCAGTCAGTTCCAACCTTCTCGCACATGAGGAAGTCTGTGCTCTGATTGCAATGTTGCGCCGAGAACAAGGATTTCTGTGGGAGGTACAGGTTGCAGAAGGTTGGCTTGACATGGCGCTTAACGATGACGGGTCAGTGCTAACATGTGTTCAGCCGGAATGGAAACTGCCCGAGAACCTTGCCGATTGCTTGAGGTCTTTGGAGTGCTTTGTTTGCCAGATCCCAAGGCTTTTGGAGACAGTCCACCAACAAATGATTGACGCAACTGAGCGCTGCAAAGGCCTGATTTATTCGAAGGCCAAGTGGATTCAGGATTTTGATCAGGCCCAAGGTTGAATCTTGCAGGAAGGTCGCCAGCTATGAACTGGTTGGAGCTGCGATGTTTGTGCAGTCTGTCTGTCAAAATTCGCCTTGGCCGCACCTCGGGCATTGAAGCACAATATAAGAGCAAAGCCTACCAACGGCTCAGGGCACACCTCAATGGCAGTGCTGCATGCCGTACAGCATTTGCACGTGCCGATCTTGGTGAAACACGTGGTTTTGAACACCAGTTCAACAGCACGAAGCGTGCCTGGAATCCTCTAGTTTGCATTGAGGGTCCGGTGCTCTTTTGGGCCTCTGAACACCCTCCAAGCTGGCGGTGCAGCAGACATCTGTGAGCAGGCATGTTGACTCCGAAGTTGAGTTGAGCATGATCCTTGAAGAGTGTCATGACATGTTGCCGGAGGCTCTCCCAAGTTGGGATTCAAAAGCCCTTGATTGGCTCCAGAGACAGAACGAGGCGTTTGAAAGGTCTGTTTCGAGAGGCAGACATCCTTGGCATGATGTGTTCAGGGTTCTGCAGGCCCCCTCGGAGAAAGGCTTTGCAGACAGTGGCGCTTGGGTCACTCAAGGGGATTTTTGAGGGCTGCTGTGGCGGTGACGTATCGTCCTAAAGGAACATACTTGCTGACATCTTTTCGGCCGGGCCCTCATAATTTCCTTGTTGCTTTTCATTTGAATTCAAGAGCCCGTCGCATGACGCTAGCAGCCATCCAGAAGAAGAAGGATTGCGACTTCTTGCAAAGAATTATTAACGACTTTAAAGTATCTCTATGACTATTTCCTCAAGATCTTAAAAATGTGTCCGGCATTCTGACTGGCCCACGGCCGGCTGGCATTGACGACAGACTCGCATCCTTTAGAGATGGCATGAAGGGTGGCGTCCCCGAGGTGTGGCAAGTGGGGCATACGCACAACATCGGCAAGGTGAGGCGAGAAATTCCTTGGTGTTGACCGTACATCTCATGCACCGGCAGAAGCCCAGCTTGAGTGAACTTCACAAAACCAATTGATCCAGACTTAGTTAGGCCTTGCTCTCCCCCACTTGGTGCACATGCCAGCATCTTGGTGCCACACAATGCACATCTACGACGCTTTCATTCTGCGTCATTGGTGGGGTTGCGGCCTCTTGAAAACGCAATCCAACAAACACTTCATGCTCGCTGATGCTACAACTTGTAGCCCCTGCAAAGGTGAACTTGGCTAGCAGTTCTCCCTGAGTCGACTGCGGCATCAACGAATAAGGACAGGCGCTTCATCAATGCCTGCCATGCATGTTCCTGGCTGTCTCCAACCTGAACTTCTGATGACTTTAACTTAAAGCTTAGCTTTAAATGTGCGTCAGCCTGTGGATTACAGACATAATTCAGAGATTTCGTACCCAAGGTAGAGCCCTAAAAAGCATGACAGAACATGCGTGCCATGCGTGCAGTCCACATAGATTGAAGACTTGCGAACGAGACCAACGTGAAAATGAGTCGATTGCCTCCCTGCTTCCGTTGCTTGCCAACGCCAGATCTTCACATGCCTAATGACATGTTGGTCGAATGGTGGGACACTTGGCCAATGAATTATCAGATGCCTTGCGTAGCTCGAGCAGTGGCATAATGGTCCAATCTGGTGCTATGCCTGGATGCGACATGACCATTCCAGCACGACACAAAGAGTGGCTTGGACTTCGGAAAGCTTGGCTGACTGCCAGTGGTATGGGCATCAAGACCAGTGGACGCCACTCCAGACACCTCAAAATGTCCACGCACATCTTTGTGCCGATGCGTGTGTACCATTGTGTACCTTAAAGCACTCAGCCACCAACCTGTGTCTCAACATGACTTCTGCAAACGTCCTGATGCACGCACCACTGCCAAAGGGTACAGACAAGGATAGGCTACAGCTTACGACAGACACCACTTCTTCTCGACGATGTCGTTCCTCGACGCGTGGATGTTTGACTTGCTCTGGAGAGCCTGCTGACCAGAAACATGTTCGCTGCTGAAAGGGTGCCTGAAAAGGTGCGCCTTCTGCTGTCGCTTCTGCCCGGACTTCTGCTTGATCTGGTTGAACCACGCTTTCAGGCTTCATCCTGAGCAAAGCTGTGTATACAGCAGCGCCAGCGACTACTCAAGGACACTGCAACAAAGGCTCGCTGCAGATCGCGAAACGGCTGCATCAGATTCTGTATGATCTTGGACCGCCTGACTCAAGTCCCGCTCTGCCTCCGGCACGGCCTCATCAGGGAAATATGCCGGCCATCCACGCCCATGGCAATCCAAACAAGAGGAACGCAAGCCTCCTCCCCAACAAGCCGCGGCTCAAGAACTGCAGGGCTTCTGGTCCCCATCCTCAGCTGTCCAATACTTTGTTGAAGTCTCAGCCTATCATGGTATCCCAAGCATTAGGGAAGCAAAGATTCGTTGCAGCACGGACATCTTTTCCGTCTTGAGGGGGGTTCCCGGTTCCGCAGGGAACCTCCGCCATGTGGCTTGGGCTTCTCTCGT
>CAJNIZ010048294.1:0-33373 GCA_905231905.1 Symbiodinium pilosum | reverse complement strand
AACCAGAAACCTCCTATTGCCTCCGATCTGATATCTTCAGGCAGGTTCCACTTTGAACGGCCAAAAGGCAAAAATAAAAGCCCTGGCAGGTGTAGTTGTTGAGCCATTTGTTCCGGCACCAGGTTTAACTTATCCAGGAACTCCCTGCTTTTAAGGTGAAACAACAAAGGGAACTGGTGTTTAGACAGGCGATTGAGCTTAAGGTGTAACCAATCACGGTGATTTGGTCCTACCCAGGGTAGTGGTTCAGATGGTTTGAAAAGGTAAAATTTGCAAGCCAGTTCGATATGGAGGGCTTGCTTTTTCAGCTTATCAAAAGCAATAAAATCAAGTTCACCCTTAGTAATCCCGTCTTCAATAATTTGAATGTTTTGGGCCAGCAGGTCATACCGCTTTGAATTTTGCAAATAATGACTGAAAAAGTATTCCATGCGTTTTCCGAAAACGCCTTTTAAAGGCACATCAGAAGGAGCTTCATGAACTACTTTTTCATAGCTGAATAAAGAAAATTTAAAATTTTTCAGAAGAGGAGAAGCATTCAGAAAAGCTTCGTATTGGGGCTTTATATTTTCAGGTTCAGACACGCCTGGCCAACTCCATTTTCAGGTTTTGTCCGTACAGTTCTTCCTGGTGATCCTCTATTCGAAAGTTCTTTTCATCAAGGTTGTCGGCAATTGTTTCCTTTTGCTTTTTGCGCCTTATAGCCTCTACAAATCTGCGTACATCTGTTTTAGTTTGTAACAGGAGCCCCGGAACAGGAACTGATGCCTGTGCTTCACGATCTTTAGCTACCATGGTGAAGTAAGAGGAGTTACAATGTTTTTGCTTACCGCTTTGGATATTTTCAGAATCCACCCGTATGCCCACCACCATAGATGTTCTGCCGGTATAATTGATAGCCGCTTTTAAGGTTACCAACTCGCCAATCTCAATCGGATTTAAAAAATCCACTGATCCAACAGAAGCCGTTACACAGTAATTTTGGGAATGTTTGGAAGCACAGGCAAAGGCTATCTGATCCATTAAAGAGAGAATATAGCCTCCGTGTATTTTGCCTCCAAAATTGGAGTGAGAGGGAAGCATCAACTCTGATATGGTAACGTGCGATTCTGACGCGTGCTTAAACTTTTCAGTCATAATTAGAGGTTTTTTGCCAGTAGTTAATGCGTATGGGTTTTAATGTGGCAATGCCCTTAATGCCTGTTTTTGGTGACGTTTAAAGTGGGCATTTAAAAAGGAAAGCATCCCGGACAGGGAAAGGCGGCCACCAAAAGGATGTTTGTAGAGCTCGGTGTTTAGATAACTTTGGGGGACCTTTTCCAGAAAGGTGATAAGCTCATCCCGTTGAGCTAACCACTTACCTGTTAATTCGCTAAGTTCCAGTTCATCTGGCATAGCAGATGAGTTTACCGCTTTGGGCGCTTTGAATTTCAGCGGACTGGAAAGATAACCCACTACCAGGAGTGAACGTATCCGGGCTAAGAGGCTGGCTTTTTTAATGCTGGGGTTAAAACTGAGTTTTTTTTGACAATAACTTAAAGCATAACCCTCAGAGAGAAAAAGATGGTATAAAGCCTGTAGAGGAGACCAGCTTTCGGGATTGGGCCGGGTATTCAATTCTTTCTTGGAGTAAGAGGCTAATTTTTCTTCAAGATTTTTGAGAACTGAATTCATTTCCCGGACTTTCAACACAAGTTCATCTCTTTTCATACCTTAATTCTGGAGTGTGTGAGTTTGTCAGAACGAATGGGGTCATCATGATCATTATCTTCCATGGCCAGTTTATATGCATCACGGATCAATTGTATTACTTCCGGTTTACGGTAATCATGATGAGTTGCAACCGGAATATGCCTTATAAGCTTACCGGTTCCCTGTAGAAATCCGGAGGGATCCGGTATTAAAGTACCTTTATTAAAACCCAGGTTTAGATGGGCCGAGTATATTGGTATCATACAATAGGCATCACCCAGCTTTGGTGAAACGCTGTATACACTGGTAAGGGCATGGGTATGGTACAACAGCTCATGCGTATCGGGGAAGTTCTCCAGGATAAAACTCCTTAAGTCACGGTAAAGGCTGCTAAGAGATTCTTCTTTATGCTTAAGAAAGTAATTAAAATCCGGGTGTATGGGACGAATACTTTCCATAGTGCAAACCTATAGCGCGGCAGCATCTGCTTGCATGGCGCACAGAAGGTTACCTTCTGTGTCCAGGAATTTAATGATCCAGCCTACATGAGGTATGGCTGTTTTTGGCATTAAAAGGGTACCACCTCCTTCTTTAACAGCTTGCTCTACCTGGCTAATATCCTTTACCTGTATGGTGCCTTCCAAGCCAATAATTTTTTCTTTGAGAGGCGAGTATTTCCGGTGTTGAATAGCACCAATAAGAGGAGCTTTTTCGGCATCACTAACCTTAATCTGTTTAAAATCCTCAGTTCCATAGGACTGAAAACCCCAGCTAAAAATCTTTTGGTAGAATTTTTCAGCCCGGTTCAGATCATCTGCGTAGATAGCAAAGTGTGTTAAGGTATTCCCCATGGTTTGCGTTTTTAAACACAAGCCCTGAAAAGGGCTTGTGTAAAATTCTGGTATACCGAGTTATAGTCTAATCTAAATGATAAATTTTCATGATATTTTCGAGTACTTTGTCAAAGTCAATTTCCAGATCAATGATCTTTCCGCTGTGAAGATCAAAAACCCACCCGTGAACGCTTAGTCCTCTTTCGCGATAGGCCAGTTGAACATCGGCAGTCTTTAATACATTCACACATTGCTCCTGTACATTTAATTGGACCAAACGATTGTAGCGTTCATCTTCATTATGGATAGCATCCAGTTCTTCCTGGTGTAAACGGTATACATCACGAATATTCCGGAGCCATGGATTAAGTATACCTAAATCCTGAGACTGCATGGCGGCTTTTACGCCCCCGCAGTTATAATGGCCGCAAACTACTACATGTTTGACTTTAAGGTGGCTAACGGCATAATTAATGACGGACATAGCGCTGAGGTCCAGGTTGGACACCATATTGGCGATATTGCGGTGTACAAATACATCACCGGGTTTTGCCCCCATCATATCTTCTGCAGTTACACGACTATCCGAGCAACCTATGTACAGTAATTCAGGGCTTTGACCGGCTGCCAGCTTTTCGAAGTAGTCAGCATTCACTCCCAGCTTGTTCTGCACCCATTGTTGATTATTTGCAAAAATCTCTTTGATGTTCATAGTAAAATCTATTCTGAAATTTGAGTTGTGTTTAACCTAAAAGTAAAGAAGAGGTTCGGCCTTAAAAATAGGAAATTCTATTGGTCTTACAGAGGTATCAGGACTCTAAAAAGATGATGTCTCCTGTTTTTTTGAACAACAACAGGCTCTCTGTCAGTATAACGAGAGAGGTATTTGCGTAAAGAGGAAGATTTTACTTCTCAGACCTCTTTGTCCATAAGGTCAGTAGCTACGTGATAGCGTGGATCATCAATGGATGATTGAATGATGGTATCGAATTCCGGGTTATTGCGGATCAACAGTCTCTTGCATTCGGGACTCAGATGTGTGAGGGTCACTTCTTTGCCCAGGTCAAGGTATTTATTAGCTACGTTGCGCAGGGCTTCTATTCCGGAGTGATCACTTACCCTTGATTCTATAAAATCAATTTCTATTTTTTGCGGGTCGTTGCGTGGATCAAATTTGGCATTAAAAGTTTGGGTAGAGCCGAAAAACAAAGGCCCCCAGATCTCATATATCTTAGTGCCATCTGATCTTAGGTGCTTACGCGCACGTATCATGGTAGCGTTTTTCCAGGCAAACACCAGGGCAGACATTATTACACCAGCCAGCACAGCAATGGCAAGGTCTTGCCAAACGGTAATTACAGAGACTGTGATAAGTACAATGGCATCCGCCAGAGGAATTTTATTCAAAATGCGGAAGCTGCTCCAGGCAAAAGTTCCGATCACCACCATAAACATTACACCTACCAAAGCGGCAATTGGAATTTGTTCAATAAGCGGAGCGGCAAAAAGCACAAAGGCTAATAATGCCAGCGCAGCCACCATGCCGGAAAGGCGTCCTCTTCCTCCGGAGCTTACGTTGATGATAGATTGACCAATCATGGCACAACCACCCATTCCGCCAAATAAGCCATTTATCATATTGGCACCACCCTGAGCTATGCATTCACGATTACCACTTCCCCGGGTTTCGGTCATTTCATCAATAAGGTTTAGGGTCATAAGTGATTCTATAAGGCCTACTGCTGCCAATAGAAAGGCGGTAGAAATTATAAGTCCCCAATGTCCCTCCACGGATGGGATGAGTCCGAATATTTGTTGCTGAAAAGCAGGCAGGGAACCTTCCAGGCCACTACCACCACTATCACGGATAAACGATCCTACAGTACTTACATCCAGCTGACCCAAAATGGTGATAGCCGCTACTACAATAATAGCGGCAAGAGCACCCGGTATTTTTTTAGTGAGTTTTGGTAGCCCGAACATAAGCGCCATCGTAAGACCTACCAGGCCCAACATGATCCAGAGGTCTGCTCCCTGAAGCCACTGTACATTTCCGTCAACGCGCTGCTTAAAAAGTTCAAGCTGGGAGAGGAAGATAACTATGGCCAAACCGTTTACAAAACCCATCATCACCGGGTGGGGGATCAATCGTACAAATTTACCCAAGCGAAAAGTACCGGCCAGTATTTGAATGGTACCTACCATAAGAAGTGTAATGAATAACCATTGTAAGCCAAGATTTTCCACGGGTTGAGCCAGCTCCAGGCCTACTTCATTACCCTTCTGAATGAGGTGCACCATAACTACAGCCATAGCTCCGGTAGCTCCGGATATCATACCCGGCCTGCCACCAAAAAGGGCTGTAATCAAGCCCATCATAAATGCTCCGTAAAGCCCAACCATAGGGTCTATTCCGGCTACAAAGGCAAAGGCCACCGCTTCCGGTACCAATGCTAAAGCTACGGTAAGCCCTGAGAAAATATCGTTCTTGGGGTTGGATGTGAAATTGTGGAAAATACGGTTCATGTGCTCTTAAAAAAGGGCGCAAAGGTAAGCTTACTTTTCTGAGCCTCCGAGGGTAAAGCAGAATTTCGCGGTAACTTAATATGAGATTCCTCTCCGGCCTGAAAGCCGGAGAGGAAAAACTTACTCTACAACGGGAGTGTCACTTACCAGCTTCCATTCTCCTTGTTCATCTTTTACCAGATTGATAAGGGAAATAAAGGTCAGGTTAGCGGAAGCCATTTTAACTTTTGCACATGCGGTGGAGCCGTTTGTGATAACATCCTGAAAAGTCAGCGTGCGGGGGGTGCCTCCAAATTCTTTGTTGCGGATTTTTTCAAGGTACACTTCCCGTGAAAGGATCACGACTTCTTTACTTCCGAAAAGACGGTTCATAACTACCCGGTAATTGGGGTCCAGATACTGTGCTGTTTCCCGGGCATTGCTATTATCACCGCCTTTGGCAAAAGCTTTTATAGTTGTTTTTATGGCTGTTACTTCCTGATTTTGAGCGTAACTCATAGTATATACACTTAAAGTGATAAAAATGGATAAAATGAACTTGTTCATAAGGTGGATTTTAAATGATTAGAATTAAAAAATAGACGGATTAAAATTTTAAGTCATAACTCTATACGCACTGAGGTTCGCATCATGGAATGATGTTGAAAATCATCTTCACGGCTATAGGCTATGATGAGGTTATACACATTTCCCTCGGAAAGATCTTGATGGTAAGCACTGTTTACCCGTGTAGGAATGGTGAAAGACAGCAGGGAGGTTCCTTCTTTTTCGCTGCCCCTTATGTTTTTTACCCGGGGGCTACACTCTAAGCTCTCAAGCGTACGGTAATTACCGGGACTAAGCGTATAATATTCCACTACGTCTGGCTTTCCTTCTTCAATGTGCCCCATCAACAGATAAGTTCCTTTAATACCCGGAGAAGGATTAAAACCTATGGCTACCCAACCTTCAGTAGGTGCACTCATGGAGATATGGATATTTGGTCCTTTATGGTGCCAATTGATCTCCATATTATTTTGAATCAGCGTTTTCCTGTCACTCTCAAGGTTTGAAGAGCAGCCAACTATGAAACAGGTCAATAATGCATGTATATTCATGTTTAATCAAATATTGATATATCAATTTATAATTCAAAAAAAACCTAACTCATGTTTTCCTGCATCCGTAGCAGAAAAGATCTTAGGGTGTCCAGCTCTTTAAGAGTAAAACCGTTAACACTCTGTTTGCGCAGTTCCTTTATCAACTCCATATTCTGGTTTACGAATTCCTTTCCCTGGGCTGTTAGAATGATGTTATACTGTCTCCGGTTTTGGGGTATGGCTTCTCTGCGTATCAGTTTTTTCTTTTCTAAGATATCCAGAGTACGGGTTATAGAGGCAGGGTCTCGTAAGGATTTTTTTGCCAGATCTTTTTGAGACAACTCATTGGATTCTTCAATGATCTTAAGCAATACCCATTGCTCTACTGTTATTCCCATATTTTGCCTGTCAATAGCTAATTGGGAATGCTGTTTAGCCATCTTGTTGGTACGGTCCAGCTGGAACAGTATTACATTTTCAATGTCGTGTGTAGCCATATAAGCTTCTTGAGAACAAACGTAAGTAATTAAATTGATTTATCAATAATTGATGCATTCTTATATGGTGAAAGCTTCCCCGCTTCTGCAAAGTGCCTCTAAACCTGGTAATACATGCAAAAAAATAGTTGTAGATTCAGGTTTGAATTTAACTCTAATCTTTATTAACATGAAACATTTTTCTACTATTATCAAGGGTATAGCCTTGGTAATGTTATTACTGGGTGTGTCTGAAATTTCAGCTCAAAATTCAGATCTCAAAATCTATAACGGAACAGATTGCTATTTTGAATTAGTAATTTATGCCTATGACTGTGCACCGGATGACTGTACGCTGGGACCGGTATGTATAGGTCCGGGGCTTAACCTTGTTCACCCTTGTGGTGGTGCAAATCTGGAGTGGATGTCTGCGGATATTGTTCCCACTGATGCAGATTGTAATTATTGTGGCGTATACGGCAGTACCGTTGAACGGGTTACCAGCTGTGGTGCGGGCAATACTATGTCTCCTTTTATCGGAACCTGCGGGGAATGTGGGGAAGTACAGGTGCAGTTTATAGGTCCGGATGAGATATTGATCCAATAAACCTCCGTTATTTTAAAGTTTAAAAAGGGTCTTCGGGCCCTTTTTTCATTCTTGTACTCCCAAACTATATCGGGTTAAACAGGTTAATTGAAAAAACATACTTATGCCTTACATAACAAATAATTCAAAAGAATCAACTGATATTTTTTATGAAGATTATGGCAAGGGACAGCCCGTAATCCTTATCCACGGATGGCCGTTAAGCCATAAAGCCTGGGAAGGGCAGCGATGGGCCATAGTAGAGGCCGGGTACCGCTGTATAACGTATGACCGCAGAGGGTTTGGGGCATCATCCGCGCCCTGGGGTGCTTATGATTATTCTACATTGGCCAATGATCTGCATGAACTCATCGCTCAGTTGGATCTCCGGAACTGTATTATCTGCGGATTTTCTATGGGGGGAGGCGAGGTAGTGCGCTATCTTACGGACTATGGTAATGATCGCATCGCCAAAGCTGCCTTAATCAGTTCTATAATTCCATTGGTGGCTCAAAAAGATGATAATCCGGATGGAGTGCCAAAGGAAGATCTGAGGGGGATTATAGATGCGCTGCAAAAAGACCGGGTAGGTTTTCTCAAAGGGTTTCACTCCAGTTTTTACAATTATGAGAACCTGAAGGAAGACCGTATTAATGAAGCACAACTGCATTACGATTGGTCCATTGCCGCACATGCTTCACCGCGTGCTACCATTCAGTGTGCGCTTTCATGGGCGGAAACAGATTTCAGGCCGGAGCTGAAGAATGTAAATGTGCCTACCCTCATCGTACACGGTGATGCGGATAATATTGTACCCATTGCCACTTCCGCTGAACAGGCCAGAGAGGGAATCCAGGATAATGAATATCATGTGATTACCAGCGGGCCACACGGTCTGAATGTCACCCATCGGGATGAGCTGAATAAAATTCTGCTTGACTTTCTGAAGAAGTAGAGTATAGTTTTAAATAGAAATAGCTGAAGGAGGTTCATCCTTCAGCTATTTCCATAAGCTTATAAGGTCTGTAACTTTTTTTGACCAGACTTTAAGAGTGCATAAAACTGAAATCCAAATAAACCGGTTCCTAAAAGCAAATGCAGGGGTTGGGCAAATTTGGGCAGGGCCCAGTATGAAAGTATAATCCCGAAAATAATTTCAAGGCTAATAAGCGCCATAACCCAGTTCATTTCCGGTAAGATATTCCCCATTTTACGATGTTGCCGCCACAACCATAAATTCAGAATTAAGATCAGTATGGAGAAAGAACGGTGTACATAAAAGCTCCAGTCCAGCTGTGAGACCCAATAAATGCGTTCCAGGTTTTCCTTGTTGGCGATATCAATTTGTTCACGTACCTGTGTGCCCAGCACTATTTGTATTAAAGTAAATATAAGAGCTGCAGCCACGCCCCATTTATAAGTAGATGTAACTGGCAGAGATCCTTCTTTTTTACGGAGCGAGTGAAGGAGTAAGCAAAGAACCGCTATAATAGCCAGCGCTCCCATCATATGGATGGTAATACTGCCCGGAATAAGATTCCCATCCACTACTAACTTGCCCAGCCATGCTTCAAACCCCAGTAAAAACAGGCCAATACACGAAAGCAGCAGCCATTTCCAGTTCTTGCGTATGTGCCACAGACTTATGATAACCAATAGGAACATCGGTATACCGGCCAATGCTCCTGCAAGGCGGTTAATGTATTCGGTCCAGGTGTGGGCCGGGTTAAAAAGAGCGTAATCGTGTTTGGTATAAGGCGCCCAATTACTTTCGGAATAGGATGAGGTGGTAGAAAAGTCCGACTGTGCCACCCTTAGGCTTTCATCTACAATAATGATCTGCCCTTTTTGATATGTATGTTGCGGCTGCCACTCCAGTTGAGCACGTTCGGTAGGAGGGATCAGATAGCCAAAACACTTGGGCCAATCCGGGCAACCCATGCCAGAGCCCGTCATACGTACCACGCTGCCGGCCAGTATTACCAGGTAAATTAATGCCAGTTCTATGCGTGTGAGCCGTCTTATCCACTTCATAAAGCAAAAGTACAGCAGGGTGTTGAAAGCACGGTTTAGAATGACGCTAAATTGAAATATTAGCATAGGCTATGGCTTAATCATCCGGTGTGAAAGTGCGGAAGCTGATAGCTTTGAAAAACTATCTTTGATCTTTGATCTGATAAAGGGTGTCAAAAAACGCAACTTTAACAGCCTGGGCTGTATTTATAGGATTGGCAATTACCTGGGGAAGCTCATTTATTCTCATGAAATTTGGTTTGCGGTCTTTCTCATCCTCTCAGATTGGGATGTTACGGATATCACTGGCATTTCTTTTTACCGCTCTTATTGGTTTCCGGCACTTTAAAAAATTGAACCGGACTAATATTTTTCCGCTGGCTGTGGTGGGCCTATTGGGAAATGGGATCCCTTATATTTTGTTTCCGCTGGCTATTCGGTATATGGACAGCTCTTTGGTAGGTATTCTGAATTCGCTGGTCCCGCTGTTTACCCTGCTAATAGGTGTTATCTGGTTTGGTATTCGAATCAAGTGGTTAAGTATTGTGGGTATAGCAATGGGGCTGGCCGGAGCTATCTGGCTTTTATTACCAGGCATGGATGTAGGTATGAGTAATCTGGCTTATGGCGTATACCCGATTATAGCCACGGTTTGCTACGCTATTTCCATTAATACCATTAATAGTAAGCTTAGAGACCTGGGATCATTTGCCATCACCTTGCTCAGCCTCATGTTTATAGGTGTACCGGCCATTGTGTATGTGTTTTCCACCAATTTCCTGGATATCATGCAATCCGATCCGGAAGCCTGGAACAGTCTGGGATATATAGCCGTTTTGGGAATAATGGGTACCAGCCTGGCAGTTATTCTTTTTAATTACCTCATTAAATCCAGTGGCTCCCTTTTTGCAGCCTCTGTAACCTATATTGTGCCGGTGGTAGCTTTGATATGGGGCCTGGTGGACGGGGAGGATATCGGGCTCAATCACTTGTTCGGCATGAGTGCCATTTTGCTTGGTGTGTATTTGGTTAACCGGAAAGGCAGCCCCGCAGATCGTATTCGTAAAAAGGCGAAATAAAAAAAAGCGGCCCCCAGGCCGCTTTTTTTTATTTCGTTTAACCAAGCTTATTTTTTTGCTTTAAAAGCATCGTCTTTAATGCCTTGGTTTACTTTAATCTCCTGAACTACCATTTGAATTTTCTGGGCTCCGGAAGAGGCATTTATCTCATAAGGGTATTTTACTCCGCTTACCTCACGGTAATCTGAAAATAAGGTAGTGCTTACCACCGGCCCCTGCGGAGTTTCTGTAGTAGCCTCTTCCTTAACAGGTAGAAAGGTCTCAGCTGAATAGTAGCGGGTAACCTTTTCACCAACAGGATCAGTTATTTCCATTACATAGGCTTTTTTACCATCAACCATGGCCATACTTACCAATTTAAGCTTGTAGCCCAGTTCATCGTATTTAAGCTCCTTATCCATCATGGCTTCCAGCTTAATAGAAAGCAGTCCATCTACATCGGTTATTTCCTTTGACCCCTGCATACCGTTCATTTGAGCTTTCTCTCCGTCAAAAACGGTTTCCTGAACCACCATACCCTGCATACTCAGGGTGGATTTTAACATCATCGGTCTTTTCTGGATCTCAACTTGCTCAATAGGAGCCGGAGCACCTGCTACGGTTCCTTTCATGCGTGTTTCAATATCCTTCACTTTTTTCATGTTTTCAGCGCCACCCTTAGCTTTGATGTATCCGTCAATAACCGTTTTAACCGTTACATCAGCCGGCACCGGCATGGAAGGCTTGGTAGTAGGGTTGCCTTCGTCATCATAGTAGTTTACTTTACCAAAACGTTCCAGTTGATCTGCTACTTCAGAGGCTTTCCCTACTATAGTAATGTGCATATGGTTAGGCTGGATGTATTTTTTTGCTGTGGCCATTACATCCTCCTTGGTAAGCTCCTCCAAACGGGTAAGGTAGGTCTCGTAATAATCATCAGGTAAGTTGAAACGTTGAATGTTAAGGGCAAAATTTGCCACGGTTTGAGGACGTTCCAAGGCCCGGCCGAAGCTTCCGATAATAGCATTTTTGGAGCCACGAAGTTCTTCATCGCTTACCGCTTCAGTACGGATGCGGTTGAACTCATACAAGAATTCAGCTACGGCACTATCCGTAACCTCGTTACGCACGCTGGCATCTGCCGTAAATTCTCCAATCAGGCGATCGGAATCATAAGCTGAATAAGCACCGTAAGTGAATCCTTTGTCCTCACGGATATTCAGGAATAAACGGCCTTGAGAGCCTACACCCAGTATCTGATTAGCAAGCTCGAGCTTCACTTCATCGGCATCTCCCGGTTTCATTTCAATGGTGTTTCCCATGTTTATTACAGATTGTACGGCAGATTCCTTATTGGTTAAGGAAATTTCAATACCGTCAGGCTTTGCCGGTGCTTCAAAAACATTGGCAGGCCGGTTTCCACGTGCCCATTTTCCGAAATATTGCTGGGCCATTTTTTTGGCATCTTTAGGCTTTATATCACCTACTATGGCCAAATATGTAGCATTAGGTACCCAATAATTAGTGTAATACGTTTTGCAATCTTCCAGTTCTACTTCGGCCACAGTTTCTGTGGTAGAACTTTCACCATACGGATGATCTTTTCCATACAGGCGGGCATTGAATACATTACCGGCCACAACCTGCGGGTTATCTTTAGAAGACTCAATACCTGAGATCATCTGTTTTTTCAGTTTGTCAAACTCTTCCTGGGGAAAAGCAGGGTTCAGGGCCACATCGGACATAAGCTCCATCAGTTGTGCGTTGTACTTGCTCAAACCACTGGCAAAAACACTGGATGATGAGGTAAAAAGGCTGGCACCCATAAAGTCAATTTCCTCATCCAGTTTAGCTTTAGGGCGGCTAGCTGTACCCTGGCGAAGCATTTCTCCCGCAAGTTCCACATATCCGGCCTTATCGCCTTCCAGTATAGGGTCGCGGTCTATCACCAGGCTCATGGAAACACGGGGAAGCTTGTGATCTTCTACCACAATTACTTTTAACCCGTTCTTTAATTCATATAGTTTGTATTTGCCAAAGTCCAGCTCCGGGGCATCCCCTGCTTCCGGACGAACACTTCGATCCAGTTGTGCAAAAGCCACGTTAAAAATGGACAGGCAAAAAGCTAATGCTAATATCTTTTTCATCTCTGATTCTATTGTCTTGAGGTTGAATTATTGTTTTTTAGGCAAATAGTAAAGCACAACGCGGTTGGAACTCACTAAGTAGGTGTTTGCCACACGCTTCAGGTCTTCGCGGGTAATTTCCCGGTATTTTTCGATCTCGGTATTAATGAGGTCAGCATCGTTAAAATACACGTGATAATTAGCTAAGCTCTCCGCAATACCGGCCATTGTAGAATTGCTGGACACAAAATCATTTTCCAATTGGTTTAAAACCTTCTGGTATTCTTTTTCTGAGATCAGTTCATTGCGCACTTTCTGTACTTCAGCATCTACCCCGTCTTTAAGATCCTGTAAGGGAACGCCCATATTGGTAATACCAAGTGTGATGAAAAGTCCACCGTTCTCCATAGCAAAAGGAAATGCTTGTACAGCTACGGCCAGTTGCTCACCGTCTACTAAGGTTTTATACATGCGTGAACTTTGTCCGTCAGATAACAGAGTGGTAAGCATTTGCAATGCGTAAGAATCTTTAGTGCCCTGAGCGGGAATTCGGTATCCCAAAAACAAACCCGGAAGCTGGATATTGTCGTATACGGTATCTACAAACTCTTTGGTAAGAGGCTCAAAAGCCGGGTTTGGACGTGGTATCTCTTTAGTGCCTTTACTGATCGGGCCGAAATACTTTTCGATCATTTCCCTGGCCTCATCCGGGTCAATATCTCCGGCAATGGAAAGGGTGGCATTATTAGGTACGTAAAAGGTTTTATAGAAATCAGCAAAGTCTGCAATCTGCGCAGCATTCAAGTCTTCCATAGTACCAATGGGTGTATGTCCGTACGGGTGATCTTCAAAAGCCTTCTCAAACATCATGGCCCGGAAAGACATATAAGGCTGATTGTCAATTTTCAGTCTTTTTTCTTCTTTTACCACCTCGCGCTGTGTTTCCACTCCTTTATTGTCTACAGTAGCCTGCAACATGCGCTCACTTTCAAGCCAAAGACCCAGCTCCAGTTGATTAGAGGGAAGGATTTCATAATAAAAGGTCCTGTCAAAAGAAGTGTTGGCGTTTAATGCGCCACCGTTGCTTTGCACAATATTCATATACTCTCCTCGCTCAATATTGGGAGACCCTTCAAACATAAGATGCTCAAAAAAGTGTGCGAAACCGGTACGACCGGGACGTTCGTTCTTGGAACCCACATGGTACAATACGGATACAGCTACAATGGGAGTGCTATGATCTTCGTGTAGGATCACGTGTAAACCATTGTCCAGATCATATTCCTCAAACTTTATATTGGCCTGAGCAAAAGCTATTTGAGCTGCACCCAGGAATAAAAGAGATAAGAGTGTTTTTTTCATTGGAATAATAGAATGATTAGTATTTTTTTGCGATGAGGCCAAATGTACTAAAACTTCAATGGCTCCTTAAAAAGAGGTGATCGTTTTCGAACATAAGAAAGTCAGATAGCTCGCTTTTCAATGGTGAATATTCCCAATAGCTATAATTCCGGCCCTTTCAGAACAACTTTATCACTGTAGGGAATATCCGGGAACAAAAGGTTTAAAATTTATTTATTCTAATATCATGAACCTTTAAAATGAAAAGTAAAATGAAACATTTAAGCATTTGGATGGCGTTGGTTTTAGCTGTTGGCCTTACTTCGTGTAGTAAGGAAGAGCAACAACAACAACAAGAAAATTCAGCCCGTAAGGCATATGTAGGTTATTACTCTGCACTTATGCCAATTAAGCATTCACCCACTTTTGGTCCTTGTTCCGGTATAGGTGGTTGGTGTGTGGATCTGGATATCGGTCCCGCAGGAGATAATATCCCTATGGATTTTGCACGAGCCGGATTTACCTATGATCCAAGCATAGAATCATTAAAGGTAACTTTTGAAGCGTATAACCCGGAAGAAAACCTTGACGATGTTGTAGTATATGAAGTTGATCAGGATAAGTCGCTACCGTCTGAACTTACCAATACATTGGAGATGCCAAATGATGCCGTAGTGCCGGAAGGTATTTATGACCTGGGCATTGATGCAGACGGAAATAAATTTATTACCGTAATTATTCGTCCTTAATTATTAACGAGCCCGGTTTACCGGGCTTTTTAAACCCTACTTATTTATGAAACTATTGAAAAATTACTCTGTATTTTTTGCCTTCCCCCTCTTAATGATGGGGATGGTTTTGTCCTCCTGTTCAAAGCAGGATAAAATGGCAGACTCCTCTCAGGTAATCGGGAAAAAGATCATCAATAACTTTCCCAATACGCATGGTCCCATTCAAATACCCATCAAAATCTCCTCTTATGCAGGCCCCTGTATAGCAACCGGAGGCTGGTGTGTGGATATGCCGATTCCTTCAGGAAACGATCCTTTTTTGCAAGGCCATGCTATGAGCAGATTGGGTTATGATCCAGCCAATCCTGCTGATATGCTGATCTATTTTGATGCCTATTATGAAGGAGAGAATCTGAACGGGATCAGTAACTATGAAGTAGAAGCAAATCATAATCTGCCTGCTGAGGCATCTATGAATCTGAGAGGCGTGCCTAATACAACCGTGCTTAAAGGATCTTATCCTTTAGGGACATCTGCCGATGGAAGTCGTTTTGTAATAGTATCTATTACAAATCCGTAGGAGGCAAAAAGTAAATGACCCTGTAAGAGCTGCATTTTTATGCGGCTCTTATTGATATATTACAATACTTTATTACATTTGCAGCCCCAAAATTTAATGTGTATGTACGCAATCGTAGAGATAGCAGGGCATCAGTACAAAGTACAAAAAGATCAACAGATCTATGTGAACCGTTTGCAAGATGATGAGGGAAGTGATATTTCCTTTGATAAGGTATTGCTTACCGATGACAATGGTTCTATAGAAGTTGGCGCCCCGGTTATAGAAGGTATTAAAGTAGACGCAAAGATTGTTTCTCACCTGAAAGCTGATAAAGTAATTGTTTTCAAAAAGAAGAGAAGAAAAGGCTACCGTGTAAAGAACGGTCATCGTCAGGCTATTTCTCTTATCGAAATTACTGGTATTGGCAAGAATAGTGGTTCTGCAAAGAAAGCCGCTCCTAAAAAAGAAGAAGCGCCCGCTAAGGAAGCTCCTAAGAAAGAGGCCGCTCCGGCAACTGAGAAAAGTGATTTGAGTTCTAAAACCGTAGCCGAATTGAAAGAGATGGCTAAGGATAAGGGCATCACCGGGTACTCTTCTATGAAAAAAGATGAATTAATACAAGCTTTAAGCTAACTTAAAAACAGTTTTAAGATATGGCACATAAGAAGGGAGTTGGTAGCTCCAAAAACGGTAGAGAATCAGAAAGTAAACGCCTTGGTGTGAAGATATTTGGTGGCCAGCAAGCTATTGCCGGAAACATTATTGTACGCCAGAGAGGTACCCGTCATAACCCGGGTGAGAATGTAGGTGTTGGAAAAGATCATACCTTATTTGCACTGGTAGACGGAACTGTAGCTTTCCGTAAAAAAAGAGATAATAAGTCATACGTTTCGATCGTACCAAGCGAAGCCTGATCACGTAAGACTAAAAAGAATATGAAAAGCCTTTTCGTGCCTTACGAAAGGGCTTTTTTGTTTTATAAATTAGCCCACCGAAAATCAACAATCCCATGCTGGAACTTTCGTATTTGAGAGAACATAAAGAGGAGGCCGTTCAAAGGCTTGCTAAACGTAAACTTAAGGCTCAAACCACTGTAGAAGATATTTTGCGTCTGGATGAGCAACGCAGAGCTAATCAATCTGAGTTGGATGCGGTGTTGGCGGAGAGTAACTCCATTAGTAAGGAGATAGGTCAGTTGTTTAAGCAAGGCAAAGCGCAGGAAGCTAATGCCCTTAAAGAAAAAACGGCTGAGCTTAAGGAGAAAAGTAAAGAGCTGCAATATGAGCAGGAACAGGTAAAACACTCTCTGGAAAATTTACTGTTAACCTTGCCTAACACTCCGCATAATAGGGTAAAGACCGGAGCCAATGCGGATGATAATGAAGAAATTAAGCAGGTGGGTGAAAAACCCCGGCTACAGGAAGGAGCCAGGCCCCATTGGGAACTGGCAGATGCGTATGATCTAATTGACTTTGAACTGGGTGTAAAGATAAGCGGAGCAGGCTTTCCGGTATACAAGGGTAAAGGGGCACGCCTGCAACGCGCCCTTATTAATTTTTTTCTGGAACAAAATATTGAAGCCGGTTACCAGGAATTCCAACCGCCTCATTTTGTGAATGAAGCTTCAGGTTTCGGAACCGGGCAACTTCCTGATAAAGAAGGGCAGATGTACCACATGGAAAAGGATAATCTTTATGCCATCCCAACGGCAGAGGTACCCATAACCAACCTCTTCCGCGATGAAATTGTGGATGCCAAAGACCTTCCTATTCGTTGTACGGCTTATACCCCTTGCTTCAGGCGCGAGGCCGGAAGTTATGGTAAAGATGTGCGTGGACTTAACCGTCTCCACCAGTTTGACAAAGTGGAAGTGGTAACCGTAAGCAAGCCTGAAGAATCCTATGCTATTTTGGATGATATGGTAGCCCATGTAGGTGGCCTTTTGGAAAAACTGGGTTTGAATTACCGTATTCTCCGTCTTTGTGGCGGTGATATGGGCTTTACAGCTGCCATGACTTATGATTTTGAAGTATGGAGTGCAGCTCAGGAACGCTGGTTGGAGGTAAGTTCCGTATCCAACTTTGAAACCTACCAGAGCAATCGCCTGAAACTGCGTTACCGTGGAGAAGACCGTAAGACACACCTTTGTCACACGCTGAATGGTAGTGCCCTGGCGCTGCCCAGAGTGCTGGCGGCCTTACTGGAAAATAATCAGAGTTCCTCAGGAATTCGTATACCTGAGGTATTAATTCCTTATACCGGATTTGATCATATAGCATGAAAAAAGTAATACTGAGCATGAGTATAGTGGTGTTAGCGATAGCCTCATGTCAAAACCACGGACATTTTGCAGAAGAGATCCACACGGTAGACTCGCTTCAGGCAACTTTGAGTTTTTATGAATTGAAGCTGGACTCAGTAGATGAACCGCGTTTACGGGAAATTAACCCGCAGGTAAATGAACTGTATGAATACCTCAGCAAGAATTACCTGGATTCATTAGATCGTTCCTTTTGGATTACTAAGCTCAACGGGATGACCATTGTAAAGAAAGGTGCCGGACGTTATCTCGCTGATTACGAAAAGTTGAGCACCGAGATCAATTATACCCAGCAGCAACTGGCTACCTTAAGGAACAGTCTTGCAGATGAAAAGATAACCGAAGAAGATGCGGACCAATACCTTAGAGACGAAGCCAGCGCAACGGGTGAAATAATCCTTTACGTGAATAAGCTCCAGGGCCCGGCTCGCTTATCCATCCAAATATGGGATACGTTACATCCTCAGATGCGGGCGATGGCTGACTCACTGCAAGCCCTGCCATAACTTTTGGTTCTTTTAGCCGTTTATGTTGTATATATTTAGAAAATGAAGAACAAAGCCAGGCTAAAATTACAATTGCTGACTATTCTGTTTAGTGCGTGGTGTTCGCTGCTTATGGCTCAGTCAGATTATGAACTGGGGATGCAGTATTATGAAGAGGGAGCATACGAAAAGGCAGTTGATTATCTATCTCCTGCCCTCAGGCGCTCTCCCAATGCCAAGGCTTATGAAGCTGTCATAAATAGTTATCTGGCACTTGAAGAGTACAATGAAGCTGAAGACCTGACTGAGTATTTTCTGCGAAAGGGATTATTAAATGCTATGGATTTGTATACTGACTTGGTATACATCAATATACTTAGTAAAGATACCCGTGAGGCCGATAAGGCGATGGAGGAAATGAAAAAACGGGTACAAGCCAATCCCAGCCTGGCGTATGGTGCAGGTAATGCCCTGCAGAAAAAGGGTTATCCAAAGCTGGCATTGGAAATATATGAGTTAGCGGAAACCCGTAATCCCGGGATGCAGTTTGACTATCAAAAAGCCCTTTTATACGGAGAGTTGGGTGACCTGCAGAATATGTACCGCATGTATGTAGAAATGGTAATGCGGTCACCGTCCTACCTACCTTCTGTAAAAAATCTTATAGCCCAGGGTATAACTGAGGGCGAAGAAGATGAAAATATACAATTCCTGAAAGAGCAGATCATTACCAAAATTCAGGAAGGTGGCCCCCGTACTATGAATGACCTTTTGGTGTTTGTATACATCCAGGAGAAGAATTTCAGAGGAGCATTTACGCAATTGAAGGCTTTGGATCGCAGGGCTGGGGGAAACCGTGCTGAAGTATATAATTTAGGTCGCGTAGCGCTGAACAATGGAGAATTTGAGCTGGCGCTGAAGATATTTGATTACGTTTTGGATGCCGGAAAAGACAATCCTTTTTATGAAGAAGCACGGGTACAAAAACTGGTGGCTCAGCGAAAATTACTGGAAAGTAAAGATGATACTGAAATAGCAGCCTGGCGGGATCTGCAAAAGCAATATTATCGCGCTGAAATTGAATTAAAGGGTTTACCGGAAATAGGTGCTTTGCGTATTGACCTTGCCCATCTCACAGCCTTTCGGATGGATGAAACCGATTCAGCTGTGGCTATACTGGAGCATACCATTGGCACCTCCTACGTCTCTGATGAGGATAAGGCACGCGCCAAAATAGAACTGGGTGATATTTTGCTCTACACCGGAGAAAGGTGGGATGCTATTCTCTACTATGGCCAGGCCGAAAAAGCTTTTGAGAAATCGCCCATTGGCCAGGAGGCTAAATTTAAAAGAGCCAAAGCGGCCTATTATGTGGGTGATTTTCAATGGGCACAAGGCATTTTTAATGCTCTGAAAGCGTCCACTTCCAAACTTATTGCCAATGATGCCATGCGTTATTCCCTGCTTATTAATGACAATATTGCCTTGGATACCACCACCGATGCCATGAAGCTTTTTGCCAGGGCAGACCTGCTGAACTTTCAGGGTAAAAAAGATTCGGCAATGATCATTCTCAATACTTTACAAAAAGCTTTTCCTGGGCACAGTATTCAGGATGAGGTGTTATTGTTACGCTCTGAGATATGGATGTCCAACAAGAATTACGAAGAGGCCGCCATCGATCTTAAGGCCATAATTGATCAGTACCCGGACGATATATTGGCAGATGATGCACAGTTTCGGTTGGCGGAATTATTAGAGACCCGAATGAACCGGACCGAAGAGGCCAAAGAATTATACCGAGATCTCTTTACCGAGCATCCGGATAGTTTTTTTACGGCCGAAGCCCGGAAAAGATTCCGGCTGCTGCGGGGCGATTTTTTAAATTAATTATGAAAGAGCTGCACATATCCAAAAACAAGCAAAAGCTCAATATATCTTTTATTCATTCCTTTCTTACTCAAAGTTACTGGGCTCAGGGTCGTACCGTAGAGCAGGTGGAAGCTACCATCCGCAACTCGGTATGTTATGGTTTGTATATTCATGACCAGCAAATAGGTTTTGCCCGGGTATTAACGGATCATGCCGTGTTTGCCTACCTTATGGATGTATTTATGATTGAAGATCAAAGGGGTAAAGGATATGCTGCTCAACTGATGACATTTATTATGAATGATCCTGAGTTGTCCGGGGTGTCCCGCTGGATGTTAGGTACTCGTGATGCTCATTCTTTATATCGTAAATTTGGCTTTTCAGAAATACCGAACCCGCAATGGGTTATGAGCCTCAATAAGACTATTTAATCCTAATTATGTATATCTACAACGTAACTGTTAATATTGATGATTCAGTACATGATGAGTGGCTGAAATGGATGAAAGAAATACATGTTCCTGATGTAATGAATACGGGTATGTTCCTGAGTAATAAAATTCTACAGGTAATGATAGAAGAAGAAAGCGGAACCACCTACTCCATACAATATGAGGTTAAGGATATGGAAACACTTATGTTGTACCAGGAAATGTACGCTCCAAAACTGCAAAAAGAACATATCGACAAGTTCCGGGATAAATTTGTATCCTTTCGTACAGTACTTAAACTGACCCATGAACATGGGAACCAACCCTGATTCTAAGGGAAGTAAAATATACGACCTCAATGAGGCCCGTGAAAAAATAGCGGCCTTTTGTGCTTATCGTGAGCGCAGCCAGGTTGAGGTTAGGGAGAAGCTCTTCTCCTATGGGCTCATTCCGGAAGTAGTGGATGAGCTGATTATGGAATTGATCCAGCAAAATTTTTTAAACGAAGAACGCTTTGCCCGGGCTTTTGTACGCGGAAAGTTCCGCATCAAGAAGTGGGGCCGGCAAAAAATAAAAAGCGCTCTTTACCGGCATGGTTTGTCTGTGTATGTGCTACAGAAAGCCTTTGAAGAAATAGACGATAAGGCGTATGATAATACACTGAACGATTTGCTGGAAAAAAAATACCGGGAAACCAGGGATTTGAATGTTTTCCGCAAAAAGGGAAGGGTAGCCCGCTGGCTGATCAGCAGAGGGTTTGAACCGGATATAGTTTGGGATAAGCTAAAACAAGTATCAGATTAATTTTTGCGGAATGAGCGTGTAACGGTGCCCTTTTCTGTGATAACCCGCAGAAAGTAAATGCCAGAGGGAAGGTGATTCACATCAATTTCAATTCCATTTGCCTGGAGACTGGTTTGGGTAAAGGGTACTTTTTGACCGGCTGTATTACGGATCTCCAGTTCTTTCACCATACCAATTAAACCTGATTCCTGATGTACCTCAATAGTATTGATTGCCGGGTTGGGATATATGTACAGATCTTTTTTCCAGGCTTCCGCAAAACCTAAAGTACCTGTGCAGGGATTGGAAGCCACTGCTTGCCGGATACTCGGAAGCATGGCGTATAGGTTGGCTCCCGGGCAAAGGGTGCCCTTGGGGCAGCCATTGGTAGCGGTAGAAGTATTTCCATCCCGGTGGCTCGAAACAGAAGGTAGGTTAAGTTGAGAGGAAGCATGCCAGCGGCTATCCTGCGGAGGTATATTTTCCATACAAGCTTCCCAGGCAATAAGGTAAGAAAGGCTGGATATCATGCTAAAGGTGGGCTGTGCTGTTTCAAAATTCCCCAACATGCAAATACCCGTGGTGCCACTGTTCATGCAACTGAAATGTGCACCTAATACACGGTCTCCTCTACCTTCATAGATCACACCATTGGGATCAATTAACCAATTATAGCCTACATCACTCCAGCCATTGGTGTTTACATGAAAATCCCAGATAGCTGTAACTACAGCCGGCCAGTTATTGCTTACGCTGCTGCCTGCGGAATGATGTATAATAATATGGGTAGGAGTAGTATAAGCAGGATTACTGTCTTTAGGACAATCTCCGTCAGGACACCAGCAATTACGACCACAAAACGAAGGTTTCTGGCAATTGCAAATAGAATCATTGGCCGCCTTCATTTTTCCACGTGTCTCAGGCGAAGCGGAAGGGAAAAATAAACGGAAAACCACCTCATGATTTAAAGCCTGGTCTGCACGGAATTGAATAGCTTCAAAAGTTTGGTCCAGGTAAGGGGCGTAAAAGGTAGTACGGTCAGGTGTTTCGCCTTCGGTATTAGGTAGCATGTATTGCCAACTGGTCCACTTACCACCTGTTTGAAGGCGATAGGCTAAGTTGGTATTCAATTCATGCGCCATAACGTAAGCCGAAAGACTTATAAAAGGTGCTTCCGGAAACTCTCCGGCCTTATACTTTGCGCTGGTAAAGCCTGATTCTTCCGGAATGCTTTGAATGAAATTTACTTTTAATTCCAAGCTGTTTTGAGCCCATAGAGCAGTTGAAAAAGTAAAGGCCAGGAGAAAGGAAAGGGAAATAAAATGTTTCATACGTATACAATGCAAAGGTAATTTCGTAAAATCAAAACTCTCATGTATGCGTAAAGTTTTTAAAAACCCCGGAACAACCAAAGTTTAAAAAACATGAGGATGCCGGCAAAAATGAAGATGGTTCTTGGGTATACCAGCATATGTGTTACAGTTTTTAAGAACAGCAGGCGTAGGATCAATGAAATACTGTCGTAAATAATTACTCCGCTATCCAAAGACGCGGCTGCACCGCTTAAGTAACCGCCTTTAATAAAAAACAGTTTAAAAAGCCAAAGGCTAAGTTCAATGATCAGTAAAGTAAAAGCTAAACGTTTGTTGGGAATAAAGTAAGCACTCATAATGAGCAGCAATGAGGCTCCAATCAGTAAAAAATCTGCAATCTTTTGACTGGGATACATTAAGTTAATGTTATAGGCTTTTTGATGAGTGGTTTCCCATCCGCTGATCCAGCCGAGTATAATCCATGTCAAAAGAAATGTGTAGAGTAACCATCTGGAATTTAAGTATGTATGTAAGGGCTGGCCTCTCCATCTGAACTGAAGAAGGTGGAAAGTTGATCCGATCACCAGAGCTGGCAAGGCCAGCTCCAAAATAGACAGAAGCAGGTACATGGCTTGGTTAAATTGGAGGCTTAATTTAAAAATTTTTCAGCACCTCTGCCGTGTGGTCAATGTCGGTTTGGGAAATATCAAGATGAGTTACCATCCTTAGTTTGCCTTGCCCCATACCTAGTATACGAATATTTTGATCGGCCAGTTTTTGCAGGAAAATTTTAGGATCTCTATCTGGTTTCAGGTAAAAAATCACAATGTTGGTTTCCACCTCATCCGTTCTTTCCACCCATTCACAATCTTCCAGGGCCGTTTTTAGTTGCTGTGCTTTACGGTGATCTTCATGCAACCTTTCTATGTGATGATCCAGCGCATAAATTCCGGCCGCTGCCAGGTAACCAGCTTGTCGCATACCTCCACCCAATTTCTTGCGTACGCGTAAAGCTTCACGGATAAACATTTCCGAGCCTACTAATAAGGACCCTACCGGACATCCTAAACCCTTGGAAAGACAGATGGAGATGGAGTCAAAAAGATCTCCATAATCTTTGGTTGACTCTCCTTTTACCACCAGTGCATTAAACAGGCGTGCACCATCCAAATGATACCCCAGGTCATTTAAGCGAGCTACCTCGCCAATTTCTTTTAAGATATTAAGGTTATAACAACTGCCACCACCTTTGTTGCAGGTGTTTTCAATAGTAATCAGCGAAGTGCGGGCCGCATGGATATCATGACGGTTATTTATAGCACCCTCTACGGTTTCAGGTGTAAGCAATCCCCGTTCTCCGGGTAAAAGGCGCATCTGACAGCCTGAATTAAATGCAGCTGCACCTCCTTCATAATTGAAGATGTGTGAATATTCATGGGCTATGATTTCATCTCCGGGGCGGGTATGTATATTAACCGCTATCTGATTGGTCATAGTACCGCTGGGACAAAACAAGGCGGCTTCCATACCAAACATTTCAGCTGCTTTTTTCTCCAATTTAGTAATGGTAGGATCTTCACCGAATACATCATCACCAACCTGAGCACTAAACATGGCATTTAGCATTTCTGGTGTAGGTTTGGTTACCGTGTCGCTGCGTAAATCTGTCAAAGCACAATTTTTTGTTGAGATCCTAAAAGTAAGTATGTTGTGCGAAAAGTAAAACTACGTGCTTAAGCCAGGCTTTTCTTTTTGCGGAGGTGGCCATATACCAGGCTGTAAAGCATAAAAAAACCAGACATAAACCAGCTCATTCTCAAAAGAAGGTCTCCGGTCTCAGCATAATAGGTGAGCTCATTATTCGCATGAATTTTAAGTCGGATAGCCGCATCTTTTTTATACGACCGGGCCTGCATTACATCACCCCGCTGGTTTATAAAGCAGCTGATACCGGTATTGGCAGAACGAGCTATGCTCCTGCGGTTTTCAATAGCGCGAAGGCGTGAATAATGCATATGTTGGATGTGCCCTTGTGTATTACCCCACCAATCATCATTGGTTATTACAGTTAAAAGATTGGCGCCATTACGCACGTAGCCACCTACGTATTCACCAAAATCAGATTCCCAGCAAATTATGGGTGCCACTTTGAACTGCTTATTGGTAGAAATAAAATTTTCCCTCTTCTTCTGGGTTGCCAGGGTACCGGATACGCCACCCTTAAAGCGTATATACTCTCCGAAAAATGGCTCTATGTAACGGAATAGCGGCATCATTTCCACCCCTGCTACCAGTTTGGATTTATGGTAGGTGTGAACACTATCCGTACGGTTTATGAAGAGAGCCGTATTATACAGGTCAAAATAACCATCCTCATTTTCCATGGGACGAGCCGTATAGCTGCTGTTTTGATATTCATAATGCCGAAGAGTGGTAGCCCCTATAATGATATGCAGGTCCGGGTGAGTATCGCAAAGTTGGCGAAGCATGTTAATGGCTATGCTTTGGTCAAAACGGTCTTCCCAAATTCCTTTAGGTAAGTAAGTTTCCGGACCTATCAAAAAGTCTGTGGAATCATCCAGCATAGGCTTGGCCAGCTTAATGAGTTTTTGCAATTGCTCAGCTTCGGAAAGTTCAAACTTTTCAGTGTATGTATCAATATTGGGTTGAATCACCACCACATCAGCCTGCGGGCCTTTATCTTTATAATTGGAATAACGCTGGTGCGAAAGAAGGATAGGGAGCAGTATTAATAAAACAAGGGTGAGAATCAATTGGCCGGTAAGTGGTTTCCATTCACGATGTTTACTAAAGGAAGATAGGATGAGAAATACTACGATATTTACGATCCATACCCATAAGGTGCCACCAAAAGAGCCGGTGTATTCATACCATTGAACCCAGCTTACCCGGTCTGCAAACCCATTACCCAGAATAAACCAGGGGAAGCTGAAATCCCAGTATTTATGAAGGCCTTCCATGCATATCCATAGAAAAGGTAATGCGATATACCCTCGCTGGCTGCCCAGTTTGTTTTTAACAAAACGGAACAGCACCATAACCAGAGACATGGGAAGGGCACTAAAAAATACGGTGGCAATAACCCCGATCCAATCCGCCTGACCAACCCACCAGGCCCCCATCACATTCCATACAGCAAAGCTTAACCAGGTGAGCCAAAACCAGGCACGGGCACCGGATAATTGTTGTTCCAGAAAGAGTAATGGCACAAAGCCGGTAAACAGAAAGGGTGTAATACCTGCCTCGGGCCAGGCCAACCATAAAAGTAGAGGGGTGCATAGTGCTAACCCAAGTCTTTGAAACATCAGGACCGTTTGAAGGCCGCAAAGTTAAGCTTCACTGAGAAAATATTGGAATATAAAGCATCAGATGCGTTACCTATATCAGTAAGAGCGTAGTCTATATGAATACCCCGGTATTTAAAACCGATACCCAGATTGGGTTGTACTGTATAAGCAGTAGATCCTGTAAAATCACGCACCCTTTGAAAATTACCGGCTCCGCCACGTAAGAAAACAAAATTGCGGTACCCCAATTCAAAACCGAAGCCCGGATCTATGTTTCCAAAACCAGACGAAACCAAAGTGTTGCGCTGACCGTCAAAAGTTACATCCATATTAATTTCAGTATGCAGGCTGTATTTTTCATTTAGTCTGAAGCTGCGCCCTACTCCTAAAAGTAAACGGGGTATGGTGAGTTCAAGATCATCTTCGGGCAATTCGTTGCCCAACTCTACCAGGCGATCTAATTTTTCCTGATCATAACTCCATGAATTAAAAGTAGAGGTAACGTCTCTAAGGTTCCCTCCAAATTGCCAGGCCCCTACCGAGTATTGAGCTCCCACGTCAAAACCAAAACCTATGGCATTGGCAAAGTCACCGATCTGGCGATAAATGAGCTTTACATTGGCACCGTAACGCAGATTAGGAATTTTTGCAGACTGACGTGCATAAGAACCGATCAAAGCGTAATCTGCCGCTGAGAATTTGGAGATGCGGTCGTAATCCACATTGCCGTCTTCATCAATCAGTTCAGTGGTGTCGAGAATATCGTCCACACCAAAACGAATAAGAGTGACGCCTGCTGTGCTTACGGCATCTACCGGCATAGCATAAGACAGGTAATCGTACTGCGCTATACTGGCAAAATATTCAGCATGCATGGCTGCCGCCTGCCAATCTCCTTTGATTGCAGCCAAACCGGCCGGGTTCCAGTAACCTGCCGTAACATCATTTACTGAACCAATAACTGAATTGCTCATAGCCATAGCCCGGGCATCCACCCCAATATTCAGGAACTCATTGCTGTATTTCCGGCCCTGGCCAAAAAGTAAAACGGGTAAAAACAAAAAGACGACAGCTAGTTTTTTCAACATCCTGTATTTTAAGGCAAATAAAATCCAAATTTCCGGCATTAAAAACTTGATATTTACACTAATATTGCCCTAAACCTCTATTTGCAGTTGAAAAGTTTCATTCCCAACGGACTAACTCTGGCTAACCTGGCTTGCGGGCTGCTGGCAGTTACTTCTATATTTTCCGGTGATTTTATTACCGCAGCCTGGCTGGTGGGTTTTTCCCTGGTTTTTGATTTCCTGGATGGCTTCACCGCCCGTTTACTAGGCGTACACTCCGAGTTGGGGAAACAATTAGACTCATTGGCGGACCTGGTAACTTTTGGTGTGGCACCTGGTTTCCTGATGTTTAAACTTTTCAGGATTGCCATGCAGGGTGGAGAGCCAATACCTGAATTTCTGCCCTATATAGCATTACTGATCCCTTTATTTTCAGCACTCCGGCTCGCTAAGTTTAATATTGACACCCGTCAAACTGATTTTTTTATCGGCATGCCAACCCCTGCTAATGCGATCTTTATTTTCTCCATTGCATTGATTGCTTTGAGCGGAAGCAGTGAAACGGTGGAAGATATTTTACTGCACCCTTTCTTTCTTACCGCCATTACATTACTTACTTCTTTTTTGCTGGTGGCAGAATTACCCCTCATGTCATTAAAAGTGAAGAACACATCATGGCGTGAAAACCGGGGCCGGGTGATTCTATTGGTCGGAATAGGTTTGCTTCTATTGATTTTCCGTTTCAGGGCACTGCTCTTTATTATACCTTTGTACCTCGTTTTATCGCTTATATTTAAACCACATCACAAATGAAATTTACCGCTGAGATAGACATTATGCCACATAAAGCCTTATTGGATCCCCAGGGAAAGGCCGTAAGCAACAGCATGAAGAATGTAGGGCTTCCTGAAATTTCAGGGGTACGTATTGGAAAGCATATTTCTCTGGAGGTAGAAGCAGCAAATAAGTCTGAGGCCGAGGAGAAAGTGAATGAGGCTTGCCGCAAACTACTGGTAAATCAGATCACTGAAAATTTTGAAGTTGAAATCTTGGAAACTGTTTAGTTTTCTTACAAAAGTTTTTTATATTTGATATTCTTGAGGATTAAGGTTTTTTAATCGGAACTGTACCCCCGTTCTTTACAAAAAGGAACGGGGGTTTTTCTTTTTCTTATAAAAATGAAAAAGCCCTCCGTTTCGGGAAGGCTTAGTTTCAATTTACTTTAGGGTTCTACATATGTACGTGCTTATGCACGGTTTTAGTAGATTCATTGGCATTATGATCTGAAGCGGTTACCCTGATCTCATAATCCTGATGCATACCCAGATCAGGAATTATAAATGCTGTGTCCATTAAAGCTACCTGGGCATGAGAATGCTTATGTACATGCAACATTACAGAGTCTTTCTGAGTGGTGTTCACCACATTTAAATGTAGCTCGTGCATCTCATCATTATCTTCAGCTTTAATGCTGATAGGCATTTTCATACCACTGATATACTGAGTAGCTGTGTCAGGCAAGAGAATAGTAATAAGCGGAGCCGTAGTATCCGTTGCCGGTTCATTAGTTGAATCATTTTCATCTTTTTCACAGGCTATTGTAGAAAGGAAAAGGAAGGCTAATGTGCTGATGATTAAAATTTTAGACTTCATATAATTGATAAGATTTTAAAATTTATTTTGAATTGCTGATTAAATAATTAACGGAAATAGCCACCTGAGGTCCGGGGCGGTAGTTACCCTGATTGGTGACTAGGTTACTGCCGGCCCTTATGCTCCATAGCCAGCTTTTGGTTTTTACCTGGGCCCCGGCCATAAAAGAAAGACCCTGGCCACCGGTGCCATACTGGTAATAACCGCGTGAGTTCACATCACGGGCAAAATATTCCCATGCTAATGAAGCAAGTGGCACCACAGCCCACTTAGAAAATCCGAATTTATGGGCAACGGTTAGCTGTACGCCAGATTGATTACCGAACTTATAAGCCTCCCGGTTTAGGGTATTAACCACATACTGAGTTTGCAAAAGTCCTACCCAGTCCCCCTCACTTAGCTGGTAACGCGATTCGAATACATAATCCCAACTGGCGGAACCAAGTTGGAAGTTCTGCGGAAGTAATGAGCTCTCCCGGTCTTCAAAACGTCCGGTAGGAAGAAACACACCACCACCAACCGTCCATTTACGGCTGGAAGATTCTGTGCCGCTGTAGTAAGCTACATAGCTTGCTTTTACGGAAGCATCACCTAAACCAGAGATTAGTATGGGATTACTCTCACTGCTGCTTTTTAAACCCCATATATAAGGTAGCGCAGCTCTTACTGACCAGCGCGGGTTTAATACATAACGTCCGGAAAGTTCCAGTTGGGTAAAGTGATCACTACTACCTAAGCTTGAATTAAAAGTGCGGGATAAGTAGGATATACCTAAAGTGTTTTGCGGATATAATGACAGGTCACCAAAACCCATCATCATGCCGGCACAGCCACATACATCACATGACCGCGCTTTTGCGAGGAAGACAATGCTGAGGAGCACTGTCACAAAAGTCTTCATAAGATAAAATGATAAGGATTAAAAACTCAGTTTAACCCTTGCGTATAGGAGGAGGAGTTGGTTGATCCGGGTATACTACTGGGAAGGAGGCCGGGCGGTAATCACTGAAATTTTGCCGGGTTAAAAACCACTTCTTCTGATCCTCTTCTGAAGCTAAGTTTTGTGCGGTAACATACCAGTATAAGCTTTCAAAAACCGGTAAGACCTGCTTTTGGCCGGAGTTGTCAAGATTTAACTTTTCAGCAAGCTGGCAAGTACCTTTACAATGAAGTTCCGGCTTATCTTTATTCTCACAAAGTATATTCACATAAACCCCGTAATTGATGGTGTAATCCAATACAGGAAGAGCAGGCTTCATAACAGTAAGGAAATAAAATCCCGTTAGTAAAAGAGCCAGACCATTATGATACTTGTGGAATAACATTTGTGTAAAATTACATAAGAAAGAGCTAAAAACTTTAAAAAGCATGTATCATTGATTAAATGAATTTTCTCGCCCACTTATTACTTTCCAACAATGATGATGATCTGATGATCGGTAATTTTATTGCTGATTCCGTGCGGAGCGTGGAATGGGATCAGTTTAGCCGTAAAGTAATATATGGTATTGAATTGCACCATAAGATTGATTTCTTCACGGATCATCATTCTGTGGTAGAGCAGAGTAAGAAGCGGATACGGGATAAGCACGGAAAATACACTCCGGTGGTTATGGACATTGTGTATGATCATTTCCTGGCCGCTAATTTTTCAGAATATTCCAGTGAGCCGCTTAGCATTTTTGTGGAAAACTGTTATGCTCTTTTTCACAGGCGATGGGATGAGCTTCCTGCTGGTGTTCAATATATGTTGCCTTATATGGAAAGGGATAACTGGTTGGTAAATTACAGCAACAGAGAAGGCTTGCAACGGTCTCTGTCAGGCATGGGGCGCAGGGCTTCTTTTGAAAATAAGATGGACGAAGCCACCGGTGATATTTTTGAGAATTACCAATCTTTTGAGGCGGATTTCAAAGCCTACTTTCCTCTTTTACAGTTGTACGTTGAAGAAGAGATCCGCAAATTTCCCTGGTAGTAAACGTTCTGAAACTAAACCAGGATTTAACGGTTAATCATAATCAACCTAAATTTATACATGGATACTCAGGAATTAAAAATTGAGCTGCGCAACCTTCAGGAAGAAGATTATAAGGATTTGCGCAGTGTGATGGTAGAATCATACGATGGATATGAAGATGAGCCCTGGCGCCTTAGTGATATTAAAACGCTCCTCGATAAATTCCCCGAGGGTCAGATATGTATTTGTGCCAATGATAAAGTAGTAGGCTGCGCCCTCTCCATTATTGTGGATTACAATAAGTATGGTGATAGTCACACCTATGAGAAGATAGTTGACAATTATGAATTTAAAACCCATGCACCACACGGTGATGTGTTGTATGGAATAGAGGTATTTGTGCATCCGGATTACAGAGGTATGCGTTTAGCCAGAAGGTTATATGATGCCCGCAAAGAGCTTTGTGAAAGCCTTAATCTGAGGAGTATCATTTTTGGTGGACGCATGACACGCTATGGTGAGCATGCCGATTCACTTACCCCCAAAGAGTATATTGAAAAGGTAAAGAACAATGATATTTATGACCGGGTACTGAATTTCCAGTTGTCCAATGACTTCCATGTGAAAAAGGTGATTCGGAATTATCTTAAAATGGACACCAGCAGTCAGGATTATGCCGCCTTAATGGAATGGAATAATATTTATTACGAGGAGCAGGAGAAGCATATTAATCAAACCAAATCCGTAGTTCGTATCGGTTTGGTACAATGGCAGATGCGGGAGCTTACATCTTTTAATTCGCTGGTAGACTATATTGATTATTTTGTTGATGCTGTGAGTGCTTATCAATCTGACTTTGCACTCTTTCCGGAGTTGTTTAATGCTCCGCTGATGATGGAATACAATCACTTGGGAGAGAGTCAGGCTATCCGCCAGCTGGCTGGCTTTACCGAGCGTATCCGTGATGTGTTTATTGAGAAAGCCGTGAGCTATAACATCAATATCATTACCGGAAGTATGCCTTTTTTACGGGATGGTTCACTGTATAATATCACCTACCTCTGCCGCAGGGATGGTACCTGGGATTACTATGAGAAAATTCATATTACTCCTGCTGAACAAGACTCATGGGGAATGCAGGGAGGTGAAAAGGTGAAGATATTTGATACCGATGCCGGAAAGATAGGCATTATGGTATGCTATGATGTGGAGTTTCCTGAAATAGCCAGAATGTATGCAGACCAGGGGATGCAAATACTTTTTGTGCCTTTTCTTACCGATACCCAAAATGGCTATATGCGGGTCCGCAGTTGCGCCATGGCCAGAGCCATTGAAAATGAATGTTATGTAGCCATTGCCGGTTCGGTAGGTAACCTGCCCAAGGTGAATAATATGGATATTCAATATGCGCAGTCAGCGGTATTTACACCCAGCGACTTTGCCTTCCCTACCAATTGTATAAAAGCAGAAGCCACCCCCAATACGGAAATGACTATTGTGGCTGATGTAGACATGGATCTGCTGAAAGAATTACACAACTATGGGAGCGTACGTACCTTAAAAGATCGCAGGAGTGATCTGTATGAATTGAAATGGAAGTTAAAAGAATAATCGGAATATGTTTGTTGCTTTTGACCCTCGCGGGATGCAAGCCAGGTGGGTTACCCTTTCTTTCACAAACTTACCCGCATCAGAATTATGGTGATCAACTTAAAAAACAAGGTCTTAATAACACACGTATAGGAAAACAATGGCTGAATCAGGCCAGGCTTGCTTTAAAAAACCCGGTTCGGGTTGAGGCACCCTTTGCGGTTAATGGAGTTTTTTACACAGAGCAGGTGGAAGCACTGGCGTGGAAGTTTGCGTTAAAAAGAGGGGCCAGTATCAACGTTTCTGCTTCCTGGCAAAGCCCTGATTCATCCGGTATATTTATAGATTTATTTCAGGAACAAGAGGGGAAGTGGAAGCATTTGGGTGCATCATCTCAGCTTGAATACAAGCTGAGTTTTGAAAGTAAGGAAGAAGGTAATTACCTTTTAAGGATTCAGCCTGAATTATTAGGAGCAGGCCGTTTCAGTTTGCAAATACAATATGCTGAAACGTACTCTCACTTTCCGGTACAAGGTAAAGACAGCCGGGCTATTTGGAGTGTATTTGGAGATGAACGTGATGGTGGAAAGCGCCAACATGAAGGTATTGATATTTTTGCTGAAAGAGGAACTCCCGTTGTGGCTCCGGTAAGTGGCATGGTGAGTACTGTCCGTAATGGAGGGCTGGGAGGTAAATCAGTGTGGCTTCGGGATAGTAAGAGAGGCCATAGTCTCTATTTCGCTCACCTGGATAGTCAGGCTGTACAAAAAGGTAAAAGAGTTAAGCCGGGAGATACACTTGGTTTTGTAGGTAATTCAGGAAATGCACGCAATACACAACCTCATTTACACTTTGGTATTTATGCTCGCTTTGACGGGGCTGTAAATCCTTACCCCTTCGTGGACAATCTTTTTAAACCCGTACCGGTTTTAACTGATTTCCCTGTTCAAAAATTACAGATCGTAAAAGGCGCAAAAGCTAATTTCAGATATGGGCCGGGTACCAGCTTTGATGTAATAGCAGCTTTGGAGAGAGGCGATTTGGTATGGGTAAAAGGGTACACTGCTGATTGGGTGCAGGTAGAAACACCTTCGCAGCACAAAGGCTTCATTCACGCTTCACTTTTGGCGTCAGCTGAACCTCAACCGGCCAGGCTTGCTGAAGAAAAGTGGGCCTTTTGGGATCCTTTCCTTCATCCTGCTGATAGCTTCAGATTAAATGAAGAAGCTGTATTTGTTTTAGGAAAGTATGAAAACTACCAACTGTTGCAGAATCGTAATCAGAATACTTTCTGGGTATCGGTCAACTAGGAGTAAGTGTCGCATTTCTCCATAAAAAAAGCCCCTCATGGTGAGGAGCTTTAAATATCGTACATGAAATCCGTTTGGATTAGTTATCGCCTTTGTAACCTATCATTTTATGAGCCAGCTTGGGATTTATAGACTCCAGGCCAATGAGAGTTAACCAGTAACCTACAAAAAGTCCAAGGAAGAGCAACATACTGAATCCCATTAAGAAAATGAAAAGGAAAATAAAAAAGCCTAATACTTGGGTAAACATGGTTATTCTGT
>CAJNIZ010048293.1:10424-24023 GCA_905231905.1 Symbiodinium pilosum | reverse complement strand
GGGTTCCAAATCCCTTAGAGCATACCCAAAATCCTGACCTCATAAACACTAGCTAGCTGGCTTGCAGCTAAATTCCACAGCCACGCCTGTCCAGGCTCTCTCGGAACAGCCAACCGCAAGTACAACAACAAACGTAAAGCCTTAACCTTCCCCAAACCAGCAGGGAAGCCTTCGCATGCTATTTTTACAGGCACAGCAATCTTTGCAGGGTCCCCTTGGGGCTTTTATGTAAGTTTTGGGGAGCCTAAATCCCAAACCCTAACTCACACACGCTAAATCCTAAACTCCAAACCTTGCACCCGACACCCTGAACCTTCTTAAACCATAGGCTCTTTCTCCCTGGTTTGTTACTAGGACCTTCTCTTGGGCTTGGCTGAACGATCCGGCGGACTGCCTCTGCCGTTTGAGCTTAAAGATGTAACTCGCGGTTTAGGGTTTAGGTTTTAGGGTTTAGGGTTTGGGGTTAGCAGGGATTAGGGGAATATAGAATAGGGTTTAGGGTTTAGGGTTAGTAGGCAAGAAGGGAATGTAGTATATAGTTTTTTTTGGATTGTGTTATAGTCCTGTCTTGCCTACTCAGCACCAGCAAGATAGGGGGTTGGAATCTATCGGGATATATAGGGAAAAATGGGTTTGAAACATGCATGGGGATACCCGAGGATATATAGGGCTTCAAGGGGATTAAGGTTTAGATTGTAGGGTTGAGGCTGGATGTTTTCGGGGCCCCGACCCAAAGCCACATTCAGAGTTATGTATATATATACATATAGATCCTTGCGGCTCTAGGGTTCAATCAAGGCTATGTTGGAGTCCTCAACTCGGACAGGCAAAGGGCGGAAGTCGATTTAAGCACGCGTGTTAAAATTTGAGCTTCTTTTTGGAGGGTTGTCAAAATCATCGCTCTTCTGCGGGGTGCGCTAAAGGTATAACGGTTCTTACAAAACCTTACAGCCAAACATTCCCTTGTAGCCATCAGATCTTTATGGGGCCTAGCAAGCTCACACTCCTTAAGCAACGCCCAACACTTAATCCCCTCGCCCTAATATTAACCCCCCCACCCCCTAATATAGAATACTCCCATATATTACATGATACCACAATGGGGAGTATTTAATATTAGGGCGGGTGGGGGGGGGTCTAGTATTGGGGGGAAGGGATAAATTCACTTCCGTGTAGGATCTGCAGCGAATGCAGCTCGGGATCTTAATGCCCGCCGGGGGCTTGGCTCCCACCGGTGGGCTCTGGTATTTTTCGGATGTGGGTGCCTTTTAAAAAGGTTTGTGAGGGGTTTAGAGAGGTTAGATAGAGTTTAGGGTTTAGGGTGTGGGGCTCTGGGGTTTAGGGGGATTGGGGTAAGACCGGGCCAGGAGTTCAGGGTCCAAGGATCTAGGACGCAGGTTTGGGGGCGAGCATGCATGGTGTAATTCGGTGTCTTCAGACTCCTAAATTTGTGTACAGTCAGCAACATTGCATGATGCTTTTGAGTGTCATGGTTTTGAGCGAACTAGAGATTTTTGGGTGCAGAGTTTAGCGGGCACGGTTGCCATTGACTGATCGTGAGCGACGAAGCTTTGGGCTTAAAAAGTTAGTCTGTGCACGTTCGATCTTGTGACGGGTCCTAGCCTATAGTGTTCAAAGAGACTTCTATCTTTATCACGCTTGTCACGCGTCAGAGTTCCTGAAGCGAAGGCATTCAAGCGGTTTTCTTGGAGACCCGCAGCTCCCTGGACAGCTAAATCTCGATGACTAAGCAATGATGCCACAGGTATGATGCTCGATGCAACTTGTCTCCGGTGTAAACCTGCACCTGAAGCTCTCGCAAGTTGCCTCTGCCTGGCCTACTTGTTGTGTTGTAGGGCTAGGCCTGAACCCCGAAGCCAGTTCTTAGAGGCTAAGTCCCCAACCTTCATGTCGGCAGTTCATGTACCTACGCAAGCACGTAGAAGATGTAGAGCCCGAAGTGCATCAACCCTGACTTGAAACCCCAATTGAGTACCCTCAACCCGAACTCCAAGTCTCTTCCCCGAGCACGGCCACGGCTAATTGATCAATGATCAACACATTCATGGTGTATGGTGTCTTAGATGAGCGTTTCGAGCTGTTTGGGGTCTGTGCTTCTTCCGCCACGGCAAATAAAGCCTCTGAAGCTTCTTTACTGTTATCTAGTGGCATCGTAGTGCACCCCCTCGAAGATCGGGTAACGCATGTTCTCCCAAGACCATTCTTGTGGGGCAACATATTTTTCTGGTCAAATGCCAAGGAAAGGCTGCACCGGAGACGAAGATTTGCCCTCGGTCTATCTGAGCGATGGTATGGGATCAGGGCATGGGGATTTGTGAGTTTTTTTTCTTGGGGAGGGGGGCACGTGGGCATTTCAGGGATGGCATTGACGGGCTTCCGTTCACTTTCCTGGTTGCCGTTTTTTGTTGGTGTTCCCAAGGCTTGTACGGTGTGCTTGGCGTTTGAAGTTTACGGTTTAAAACCTGAAGTTTGTGGCACTGGGTCATGATGAGGATTGGAGACATAGCGTGTGGGGTCAAGGGCTCATGGCTTCAGGCCTTGGAAGTGCACAGAGTTTTTGAGGTTTAGGGTTGAGGGTTTAGGGTTTAGGGCTTAGGGTTTAGGGGTTGCTGAGCCAGGATTGAGCGCTTTGCCGTCAGATGTCCAGGGAGCGCCGCGCCACTCCGTCAAATGTTATACGCGCACATGCACATTTCCAGAAGGGGAAATAGGGGCCCCTTTGTAAGGCATGCTTGTCTGACGGAGTGCTATCTTCGTATCCCTACTTCAGTTGAATTATTGCGCAGGGATATCCTGGATAGCTACATGGACCACATATCCAATTAAAAATAAGATTTGTTTTCTCATGCTGCACACCAACTCTGCGACTTGGCGTTTACGTATGGTAGCACCGCTGACTTGTAGCTTCACAAAAGTCCTTGGATTTTGGCTGCTGAAGCACGCCATGTGAGAGTTGCAGAACACAGTCTTGGGCCTTTGGGGGTCTGGGGAGAGAGTATTCACAGTGTAAGAGCTGTCTTTTGCAGTTTCTGGTCGCTGCAAGACTGTCTAGGAGGTGTGTGTGATTGTAGGCCTAAGCCCTGGAACTTTACTCCCAAAACAGTTGAATCCAACTGCAAATACTTATTCAGGGCTTGTACCGAGAGAACCTAGGGGTTATTCATCGGCAGAACAGGTCGTCATCGACTTGGACCGCGGTATGGGTTTGTGGTGCCTGCCAGGTGCGCACATGTCCTTATCAGCTTGGTATGAATATACACGACTCCATGGGGAGGATGAGAGTGGCCTTAAGCTTATGTGCAGGCATGAATCCTAAACCCAAAATCCTAAACCCTTGGGGATGATGAGGGAAGGGTCCCCCCACTGTATGCTTTGCCGGGACATCGCAGATGCCCTTAAACATGTGAAGTTTGTAGGGTTTGGGGTTGGAGGCTTTGGGCTTGGGACATCAGAGCTGATAGTTTTCCTGAGGCCCTGAATCATTCACATATCGGGTTATATAGGGTTGGGACACATCGTCATAGTGGAAAAGAAAATGGAAACTACTGTATTATCGGGTATATACGTATCTGATTGAACGTTATGAAGGAGACATGGTTACATTGACAGCGGGCGTGTCGTCTGGACGCAACAGAATGTACGTCGTAGCCTGGTGGAGGACTTTCAGAGTTCAGGACCTAGGGTCTTGAGATCCTAGTGAGAATTCGGGATCCGGGGTTGGGAAGGTTTGAGATTGGGGTGGGCGCTGGTTAGAGTAGTATGCGTTAGGGGCCGGGTAGAATTCAGAGTGCCTGGTTGCCCTGGTCTCCGCCTCGGATTCCTAAACAATAAGCCCTGAACCCTAAACCCACTCTCTTTTTTTCTTTCTCTCTATACACATATATTCCCTTATTCCCTACTAACCCACAGTCACGAAATCGCAAAAACGCAAAACATCACAGATGCGCGACCTCGGGAGTTCACCTGGCTCCTCATCAAAGCTTGGGGCCCAAGGGAAGGGTTTAGGGTTCAGGGTTTTAGACGGGTTCAGCTTTTGGGTTTTAGGAGGGTTTAGCATTGGAGTTTTAGGAGAGTTCAGGTTTTGGGTTTTAGGAGGGTTTAGGGTTTAGGTTTTGTGTTTTGGGTTTTAGGAGAGTTTTAGGGTCTAGGTTTTCGGGTTCAGGGCTTAGGGTTTAGGGTTCAGGCTTCCGGGCTTAGGATTTAGGGTTTAGTAGGTTTCAGCGCTTAGGGTTCATCATGTAGCAATAGGCTGATAAAGTTCTGGGGTAATCGAGCGGTCGAGAGGAATAGGTGATAGAGTTATTGTAACAGAGTAACTGAGTAATAGACGAGTACTACGGTATTGGAGTAGTGAAGCAATAGACTCATAGAATAACAGAGCAATAGCGTAATGGATTTATAGAGCAATAGTATGATTGAGTGATAGTGTGATACAGCAATAGGGTGATAGAGGAATAAAGCAATAGCAATATATTATAATGGTAGGTTTGGAAAGCATAGCGGCAGGCTTGGAAGGTCAGTGTTTTGAGTCATTTTCACGTTTTTGCGCTACGCCGCTAGGGACTGAAGCACCGCAGCTGTGAAATCCTAACCTGACGGGTTCTTAGTAGGGACGAGGGGAATACATTATATAGGGGTGTTTATAGGGGTTTTACAGGGATTGTATTCCCTTATCCCTGCCAAGGACAGTAAGTAACTGCACCTTCCACTCGCCGAATCTGACTTCAGAGCCGCATGGGTGATGGTCTGTGTGTCTGTTCCTTACAGTCCCCCTTAAGTAGATAGAATATGGCTTTGGGTATATCATAATAAGATCCCCATAGACCCCATATGCTATCAACTTAAGGGGGACTATATCTCTAGGGTCTCAGGACCTTCCATTTTCAGCAACTCTGAGGCTTTTGTATCCTGGCTTTTCCTGAGGATTATTTTGGTAGTACAGGATTCAAGGTGCAGAACATGGCGGTGGAGGGGTGTCTGACCACTTGGGTTTTAAGGTATGGATCTCGAAGCCCAAAACCCAAAACCCAAACCCAACAGCCAAAGCCCAAACCCAAAACCCAAAACCCAAAACCCAAACCCAAAACCAAAAACCATAGAAAGCCCAAAGCCATGATGAAAGCTACGGACCCATGTCAGATCTAGCCTCCCGCTTTGAGAGTCATCTTCGCTGAAGCTTGGGTGTCAAAGCCTAGCTCCTAAGGTTTAGGGTTTAGGGGTTTAGGGTTTGGGGGTTTAAAGTTTGGGGGTTTAGGGTTTAGGGGTTTAGGGTTTAGGGGTTTAGGGTTTAGGGGTTTAGGGTTTAGGGGTTTAGGGTTTAGGGTCCAAACTTCAAGTATCGCCCTTGATAGCCCATAAAAAAGGATTTAGGCTTGAGGTTGTAAGCGCGCATCCGGTGCTGCGTGCAAGCTTTCTTGCTCAAAAGGATCTGCGGGCCTGAAGTAGACACTGAACCCCTAAACCCTAAACCCTATAATTACCCTAAACTTGAAGTCGGAAAAAACAAAAAATTGTGTTTGGGTTTGGGGTCCCTTATCATTCCCAAAGCCAGCACCCTAGACCGCGTGTGGCTGTCCACGAAGGACCTCCACGCCCTGTGCGCGTGCGACTGGTGCGACGACCTGCCACTTGTCCCTCAAAGGATCAGGGAGTCCAGGGGGTTCCGCGTTGGGTAGAGCATTAGCACTGGCTTAGGATGTAGCTTTGCAAATTTGATATTACTACTGTTGGCGACTATTTAGTCAAAAACAGCCCTGCAGTGGTGTAGGGGCCCCGGAAAGAATCCTGGCTGGTCCGAATCTCTGAAACCAAGCAGTCCCTGGAGGAAGCGCCAAAATGTTCAACTTCAACATGCTAGGTTCGGGAGTGCGCAGGGGGGAAGACCCTTTCTACGAGAACAGCTGTGGAAGGAAGGTCAGATGGTGTTTCGGATTGGTTGGATGGTTGAGGTAGCTGTTGTACAGTGAGGAACTCTCATGGTGTATCCAGGATTCCACTGATGCCTTGTTTGGACTTCTTGCGATCTTTGAGGCCAATCTCAAGTCTCAAGCTCCTCGAACGCTTGAACCATCAAAATGGGGACGTCTTCCAACACTTCTAATACCTTTCAAACATAACCCCAGCTCAAATATGACTCGCCAGAATCGCATGCATTCTTTGGCGCCAAGGCTTCTGCGGCCATTCGTTTGATGAGCTTGCTGCTCAGAGGGTCTTTCAAGTAAAGGGTCTGGCAGAAGTGTTTCGGAGTCCCTGCAATCCCGTACGTGCTTTGCCATCCGAAGACCCTATGGATAGAAATTTGATATTTGCAGGGTCTTTGGACTAGAGAGGTGAAACTTCACCTTTCCTTACAAAGCTTTCAGACCTTACTGGATCCATACGGTGTACGGCTTTCAGGTTTCAAAACGTGCGCTCCTAATTCCAATAACTCTGATGACTTGCGCAGACTCTGCTTTACGATGTCATGTCTTTGTGGCACAGGCAAAGTCTGATGCAAGTTCTCATTGCAGTATGTGTGGCTGCTTGCCTCCACATATACCACTGCAATCCTTCAGACCCACATCCTCATGCCAAAAGCCGCTAAAGGTGGACTAAAAAAAAGCAAGCCCTGAACGCGCAGACCTCAAAACCCTGAAGCTCATGCGGGGGTCGTTTCAGGCGTTCCATACACATGAGCCAAGCCACACACAGCAAGTGAGACCAGCCTATGTAAGTTTCATGAAACCCTAGACTCAAAACGCAAAACCCTAAATCCTAAACCCTAGATTTGATGGAGCTGCCTGAATCCAGGCATCGCCTCGGCGAGTCCAGCAAGGGGAACCCGAAGCTGAGGCCAACGACAGGAATCCTGGGAAGCGTTTAACTAAAGTATATTGGGGTTATATAGGGATAACGAAAAAGAGAATAGAAACTACTATAGTATGTAGGGGGTATATAGGGATAATGGAAAATAAAATGGAAACTAGCGGATTTTGGCGCCGGTTCGAAGGGGTTAAAGGCTTCAGCGGGCTCAGTGTTGTCATAGTAGGAAGATTCAAGGTGGTTCGACCAATGGCGTTTATGGGATCCCCCCGGGTATAGATTCAGCTTCCAAAGCAGGATCCTTACGTCAGAAATCGCTTTCGTGTCTGGGAGCCCCAGTATCACAAATTCTACATGTGTAGATATCCATATATCCCTATATCCTGTATGCCTGAACCATATACTATTGGAGTTCCAGGCAGGACTGAATGTTTAGGGCCTCAGCCGGAACCCAGGTCGGGAATAGGAGATGGCAAAGGTGTCCGTCGGGTTTCAGGTTTAGGGTTCAGGATTTAGGGTTTAGTGTTTTGTTAGGGGATACTTGAACCCCAAAAGTATGTAGAGCAATAGCACTTTGAGGAACCAACCCCAAGAACGCTCTTGCACGGAAGGAACCCTTGTCCTAAGCCCTAAGTTGCGAGCATTAAACCTTGAAGCCTAAGCTTGGGTTTAGCGTTTAGGGTTTAGGGTTTGGAGAGCCCCTGCAGCCTCCAAAGCGTCAGCTCTCCGCTTGACCTTCAACCACATGCACCTCTCTACCATTATTAGTACTATATTTTACTTTCGTTATTATTTCAATTATTGTTATCATCATTTTTGTTATGCCTGTTATGACTGCTATGATCATTGTTGCTAAGCATTATTACTATTATCAAGCATCTCCCAAAAAGGCCTTGAAACCAACAACCAGAGGATTTAAGCTCGCAATTCTGGACCGCTCCCCCATGACACATTCTCAGACAACCTCGCGACACATATGGGCTTTCCCAAAATTTGGGGTATCCTTTCGGGTGTCCCTATAATACTGATTATACTTTTTTTGGGTCTATATCAGAGTCCCCCTGTTTAGGGAATGTGCCACATATCTTTTTCGGGCTAGGCACTGAGTAAATTGGAATCATGATACGGATGGCAAGGCGAAGAGTCCCGATAAGACTTTAGTTTTCGACCTGGCTCAAGATGCAAGATCTGACACATGGTAGGCCTCCACCGCCTTTGCGAACTAGGTAACTGTCATCGCAGCTGGCTGATGCCAGAAGTAAATACGGTCTTGGGGTAGAGTAGAGGAGGGTTGCTACCCAAACTGAAGGATTAGTCTTTGTAGTGAATCAGGTTCGTGTGTAATATTCACTTTCTGTGCGGCCTTGCACGCCATCAGCTTCCCACGCTATGAATCCAGATCCTGGGAGCTTTCACCAGGAGTTCTCCCAGGCGGGCGTCCAGGGATGCTCGGAGAGTGCCAGCTGAAGACATAATACGTGGATGACATTTCATATTGTTTTACTAACCCGGTTGCTGTCGCAACGCTAGTGATCGTGGGCAGGCGTCTAGTCTAAGTGCATGTCACCCAACCTGCACAAATCAAGATATGGCAGCGCAAAACAAAAAACTCGTGAAGTATTGGGGCGCCGCGGGCGTTTTTAGGGCATGCAAGGGTAATCCTCTTGTTGGAAATCATCTTGCAGGATGCTCAGGATAGTTCACAGCTTTTGCAGTCATGTGCGGTCCTGCTGGATGCTTCCTTTCATTGGAGTAGCATGCTGAATGTGAAAGGCCTCCAGCCGCGTCTTTGCTAGACCATCCGTTTACAGGTACCCACACAACTTGAGTGCGCCACAGGTTCAATCACCTGCAGCCCCATAGCAGCAGCTGTCAAAATTCTTGGCCTCTGGAATTTCCCACAGATTAGGGACTTGCCCTTTTCCTCACGCTTGTCCTTCAACTGAGTGCCACTACTTATTCTCTTAACCCTTCAACATGGACGTAGGACTGAGGCGGAGCCAAGGGTTTCTTGTACAGACGTTCATTATGAAGGCTTCTATAATACTGCCCCTTTGCCCACTTCGTAGATCGCCCAAGCTGTACATCTCAAACCCTGAGCCCGAAGCCGTGGATACTAAACAATGTACTCCAAGGCCCCTCTGCTACACTGCACGGTCCTTATCTGTGCCCGGCCTCAAATCATCGATTCCAAAGTCCTCATCTGCATCCTAAACCCGGAACCCTAAACCCGAAACATTGAACTTTAATTGCAGGACATACCTCAAAGGCGCTGGAACCTCTTCCAGCTCCGTGTCCGGCATGGCACAGGAAAGGGAACGCTTCTGGAGGCACGAACATGTGGGGAATTTAGTGTTTAGGGGGCTGATTGGTAGAGGGGGCAGGGCAAGGGGTTGAGGTATTGGAGTTTGGGGCTCAGGCCTTAGGGATTGGGATCTAGGGTTTGGGGTTCGCATGATTTACTTCAATTAGCCTGGCACGGGCCCCGAAACAAGGAGCTCGGGGGTCAGCGGCTTTCGACCTTCAAGTCGTATGTTGGTGTGACCAGAGATTCGATTGGGATCTATAGTCTAGAGCGGGCAAGGTTCAAGGCTTCGGGTTTAGAATTTAGGGTTTAGGGTTTAGGGGGAGGGTTTAGGGTTAGGAGTGAGGGTATGTGTCGAAGGATGTGGCTTTGGAGAGAAAGTAGGAACACCTTCGGACTTGCAGAGGTGACATTGTGTTGGAGGGTTTCGAGGATCTTGCATGCCTGTACAGGCAAGGAGATTTGCTGTCTGGTTCCTCGCACTGATTTGTGGGTGTTGATCTGTGTAGTAGTTCTTTTATCGATGTAGTTCCCTAAGCCCTAGACCCGTAAACCCTAAAATCTGTCATCGTCCTTACAACCCATTCCTCGTTTCCCCACTGAGCACCAGGGAGTTGGGGATTAGGATTTTCCTGTCGATCTCAAGAGGCAGGGATCCTGCGAAACTGCTTGGAGGGGGGCAAAGGAAGAGCCATCGGAGGATGTAGTGACAACTCGTTTAAGATGATTTCCGGTTTTGCTTCTTCTGGCTATTGCCTGGCAAAATTCGGCAAGAATGTTTACGAGCAGTATCGAGCACTACGTTGCTACATTCATTGCCATCTCACTTTCGGCTTTGTGGAGATTGTTAGACAGGCGTCGATATGTAAACGATTTGTAACCGGATTGCTATTTCAAACCTCCGCGGTGAAGATCTTCATCTCTTCTGCATGCTAGGTCACAGTGAGGAAGTATCTTGTGCTCGAAGGCTTCAATCCTGAGCCTCACATAGTGGGAGCTTCTTAGCATATAGTCCCCCTTACGTAGATAGAATAGGGCTTAGGGTATATTACAATAAGATCTTCATATACCCCGTATTCCATCTACTTCAGGGGGATTATATCTTGGGTCCCTGAAGCTACCCTTCTCCCAATGCAAAGCCCTAAGCCAGAATGAGCCAGCAGGTCTCCCCCACTGATACTGTGAGGGAGTTGAAGCAGCGCATAGAAGCGGGCAACTGGGGATGCATTCTGTGGAGAAGGGTTTGGTGGTCTCCAATTCTTAGGGGTCCCATTTGTCAGGCAGTACCTCAGATCAGGACTATGGTAAACTGTTATTTGTGTTTGAGGCATGCGGCTGGGTCAGGCTGCGGGTGTAGTAGCCAGGCTTCATCAACTCTCAACCAGAAAAACCAGGGTGTAGACTGTAGTCAGTTACTGTTGGATGCGTCTTGAAGCTTTGAAACACTGCACTTCTGCTTAGTACTAAAAGCTGCTCAGAAAATCCTGCCTAACTTTAAAGTCCTTGTGAACTCTCTGAGTTTAGAAAGGGGGTCTCATGCCGTAAAGAAGTCCCTTTACAGCAACCCTTGGACTGTGGTATTGCGTATGAATGAGTTTTAGGGCTTGTTGTGCAGGTTACTAAGAACAGAGCCGTAATGCCATGATCCGTGCTCTTGAAAGAGCAGGCCCCCGATTCAAAAGCTCGAAGAAGCAAGTGTTTTATCCACAATGCTTTCCATCAAGAGCTTGGTTTAAGCCTTGAAACAGAAATGGTAGTTTCCGCAAAATAAGGGAACCCCATACAGACCTCACAATACTATAATCCTTATTGTACCCCTAGTTGTGGGAAATCGGGAGATCCTCAAATCTGTCAGCACGGCATTCCCAGGCCATGGGTTCAAGGTTGAGGATCAGCGCCTGGTATGCCAAGGCTGATGCAAAAGCTTCTTCTTAGTGGCTAGTATGGAACGAAGGAACAGGGGGTGTAGGGGCGACTATAAGGCATCAGATAGGGGCTACTTCCATTTTCCCTGTTCACGACCAGTAAGTTGAACTAGTATAGTACTTTCCATTGTATTTTCCATCATTCCCCATATAGCCCCTACGTTATACCTAAACCCTCAACCCTAAACCCTTGTAAAGGTTCAGGCATTCCGTGTTTTGGTTTGGCATTAGGATTTTGAGGTTGCGCGGTTGGGATGCAGGATGCACAAAGGACGTCATGAAATTTTGGGTGAAGGATCATCTCAACGACAGCAGTCCATCACGAGGGGAGCCGTACAGAAGTAGGTTTAGGACTTTGGCAGGCTGGGGGTTGTTTTGCTCAGCCTTTCCGGCAGCATTTTATGGAAATGAAGTCTCTGGAAGATCACCACTTCCAAGAAGATCCCTGGACCCTAAACCTTACACCCCAAATCCTAGACCCTAAACCCTAAACCCATTGTGAATCGGGTTCAGGATGACCCCCAGCCATTCCCAGTCAGTTCCTTCAACAAGTGGCTGCGGGACTGCTAGACAGCTAGCCCAGGAGCCTTGAGCTACTGTCAAAATTAGGCTTATCAAGGAACCCTCAACGGTGGACATGGGGGTCCCTCTTGTAGTTTAGTACAGTGGGTAATATAGTTCCTAGTCAGGCACCCATGTCCATGAAGTATCTGGGAAATATTGACTGTAGCTCACACGGTTCTGAAATTCAAGTAGGGATGCCGGAGCTTCAAAGCTCATGAGGCTGAAGGTTTGGGTCTTAGGACTTAGGGTGTAGGGTTTAGGGTTTAGGGATTTAGAGCTTAGGGCCTGGCAGTAAGGATTTTAACACGTGCGCGCATAGAAGCAGCGGCACGCAGGTTGAAGTCAAGTCATCTCGAACCAACCTCTTAGTACCAGACGTCAGTGTGCGCCAAAACTCCAAGCGCCGAACAGGAAAAGATCCAGAACAGAATATTTTTCAGGCGGCAATCTCAAATCTCAAGATCCCGTTCCGCAAGCCTTTCACTCTCAACTCTAAAGCTTAGGTCTTGAACTCAACCATGAGCCCAAAACGCTAAACCTGAAAGCTGAATCCTCGAGCCTTCGGTGCTAAACATTAGACAGTCCCTAAATTTTGAACCTTAAAACCTAAACCCTGAACCTAGCTTCCTTAAAGTGACAGGTGGCCTCTTGGCAGATGAGCGCATGCTGGGGTCCTACGAGCTTGACCACAGCTCTGTGGTAGCGCCGGGCTCAGAGTAGATACGTATGTCATGAGGCAGGGTTTAGGATTTAGGGCTGAAGGCTCCGGGCTTAGGGTTTAGGAAAGCTAGGGTTTAGGGCAGCAAGATGTCATTTACATATGGTTACTTTGTTTTCCGCGAGGAATGAGGGGCGCCGGCAATCCCAATCTCAGTAACATTGCAGGTTGATTGAGGTGGTGAGCTAAGATGTAATAATGTATGGGCTTCAGGTTAATTTAGGCTTCTCACTGGCAGGGATGCACGGAGATTTAAGCGATTTGCAAGACGGGCGTTACCACGGTGAGATGGACATAATCCCAATATATCTCAATGGTGCAGCAGCCGGAAATTTCCACAGCAACTAGCGTCTCCTGAAGGCTCTGAGGGAAGGGTTTCAGGATCTCTGACGCGGGGTGGCTGAATGTCTCCTTGCTTAGGAGTTGACCAGTAAACCATCCTCTCGTTCTATTACTTAGCCCCGGCAATCCTGCAAGTGCTTCCTGTTTGACCTTGATTTCATGGCATCGGGTAGAAGGCAACGGGTTCTAGGACAAAGCTCATATATTCAGAGGCGAAATCAATGCGCGGCTTTCTGCCATGGGTGCAACTAAGTGGGTTGAGCTTGAAACAATTTTATGGACAGCTGTTAGAACAACACTCTCAGACCAACAGTTCGGCCCTGAAACCATCTTTGCCTAATTCCGAAACTTTGCACGTAGAACTCCACTGCATCAGCTCTTGCTCTACCCTGAGCTCTATAACCTTCAGCCCTCAAGCACAAAGCCTTTCAGTGCTAATTGCTAATCACTGAGCGCTAGATGCGCTGAAGCACTAGACTCCACCACGCTCTAGACCCCCCGCCCCTGAACCCAAAAACCCAAAACCCTAAGCCTTGAACCCCAAACCTTAAACCGGTCAAAACCCGCCAACACTCCCGACCTGAACCCTATACAATCTCTATAAACCCTAAACCTCCAACCCTAAACCCTAAATAGTAGTCTCCATCTTCTTTTCCACCCAACCCTAAACCCTAAATCCTATGTAACCCCATTACAGTGGTTTCCATTTGGTTTTACATTATCCCTATATAACCCCTAAGTTCCAACCCCGCGCCCAGACCTTGGTCCCTCAGCTGCACCTGCGGCACGGAAGTGGCCTGAACGGCGGCGTTGGGTGGAACAAGAGCCGTGGCCCAGGCGCTTAGCTTAGGGTCTAGGGTTTAGGGTTCAGGGTTCAGGGTTTAGGGTTTAGGCTTTCGGGATTAGGGTTTAGGGATTAGGTT
>CAJNIZ010048293.1:0-10324 GCA_905231905.1 Symbiodinium pilosum | reverse complement strand
TAGGGTTTAGGGATTAGGGTTTTGTTTAGGGTTCAGGGTTAGGGCTTAGGGATTAGGGTTTAGGGGCGTGCTGTTGCGCCAACTATTGGATTTGATTGTGTTCAGGGCCTGCCTGAGATTTGTGACGGGCCTTTTCCAACCATCAGAGATTTTTGGAAGATAGTAAGGAGACCTACTTTTAGAAATATCAACATGCGGAGAGTCCTTCGGTGCTACGGAACAGTAGAAACAGCAAAGCAAAGCAGCCGGACATCCATGGTCTTTAAGACCTCAACCCTATACCAGCCTTAACCAAACTATAATCGTAGATCCCAAAACTTCTCAAAAGAGGCGTCCAGAGGGCTGCTCGAGGGAGTGTTTAAATGGGCACTCAAGCATTTCAACCAGAAGGCCAGAAGGTCCGATGAAATCATGCCTTGGGAGCATCGGAAGCCTAACGGTTGGTACAGAATAGGGTTCGCATCACAGCTTTAAGAACAAGGGGCACTCTATATACCGTATAAGACCCCCTATATTACCCATTATAGTAGTTTCCTTTTTTTTCATTATCCAATATTACCCCAAGGTTTCTGTGTGGGCACTCTTAGGCGGCACTCCGGGAAGCTTTGTGACTGAGCAGAGGGAAGATGCGTTTTCTCAGGGAATAGAAGCCTTCCATGGTGTTGTGGAGGTGTGGGGGTTTCCCAAAAGATAAGAACTAGAGTATTTTGGGGTGTATTTTGGAGTCCCCCTATTTAGGGAAACTACCATGTGTGACTCCCCCACCATCGTGACCAGCCTGTGTTCCATAACAGACTCAGGTTTAGGGCGTGGGGTTTTAGTAGTGTTCCTTCTACCCTGATTGTTGCTGTTCCGTTTCTAGTGGTACCCCGGCAAAATTTTCTTACTGGGGATTAGTAGAGAATATAGGAATATATTATTTAAGGATTATATATATAGGGATAACTTTCCCTTATTCCCTACTAACCACCAGTAAGTTTTTGAAGGGGACCTGTATTATCTTCTTTGACTCTAGGTTCTCAGGAGTCCTGAAGATAGGTACTGCCACTGTGCTATTCGTTCTATGGGGGATTGGGCCGTATGTAGCCGTACAGGGGCTCAAGCGCTGGTAAGGGATCAGGCCTCTTGGGTTGCAATGATTCCTATCTAGAATTGAGAGCCTCCATTTTGTGATGTGGTTTTTAATTTTGGACATGGGTCCGGCTTTCGCCATATAATGTCGTTGCAACGCTGCAGGAAAAGTAATGCCGTATGATGCTCCGAGGGGCTTTCACATGGCCTGAGACTCAGTGATTCGCTCAGCAAGTTTGGCTTGGGGATGCAGGATTCCGGTTGCCCTAAGCCCTAAACCCTAGACCGTAATCGCCCAGTAAGAATCCCCTAATCCCCAAACAAACTCAGAGGCTTTTGTTTCAAGCTTCTGTCAAAGGTTGGGAAAGTGCCTGCTCATGGGTATCGAACATACTGCCGTGTTGGACCGGGAGGGGGCAGGCATATGTGGATCCGTAGGCTTTGGCAGCCAGGGTAAGTAGGAATGTTATCTCCCTGTATTTTGTATAATATATATATATTTATATTATGTATTGTGGAGCTGTTGTATAGCATGGTCCAAACACAAAGTCGAATAGCGTAGGTCTCTGCCTGAAACTCGTGAGGAAGCCACCCCAGGCCGAATACCCTCGGCCGAGTCCCATTTGGGCTGAGTTCGGGGCTCTTTGGACTAGCCAACAGCGCGTGAGATCTGTCGCGGAATAGCAGCAGTTCCACAAAAAAATGTTATCAATAATATTGGGGCCTTCTTTGGATTGAACATCTGGAATGATGAGCTACCTTGCATAAGCATCTCCTATTTTTTAAGCTACCTAGAGTCTCCAAGAGCAGGTTCAGCCTCAGCACCTCTGCACCCACAGCTGTAGCCAAACTTCTGCAACACTAGACCTACAAGGGAGTTGCCGAAGCAATCCCCTTGTACTGTACTTGGCAAGGATACCTTCCAGCTATCCATACGCCCTCAAGCACCCCCTCCCCCATTTCTGGAGATTCCCACAAAGCCCAACTGCTTGCCCAGATCCCGGGCAACGAAAAGTGGAGGCGCGACTGCTCCATGGTAAGAGCACCTGACCTCACATACTTCTTAAGAGGAGTTCCAAAATTTGTGAATATACCTGGGATCCCTACGGGTGCCCTTCTTTGCGAACTCTACCTGTGAGTACAATTTTGGGGCATGTTTCAAGCAAGCACTCCTACCTCGTGCTCGCTTTGGTGGGTGTGTGCGGCTTCCTCAGAATAATTTCGGCGAGCATATATAGAAGGTGTCCATTTGGGTAGACCATACATTACAACTCTACCCTGTCTCAAACATGCTTTCATGGTCTCCTTCTGTGCTACCCTCGGGCCTTTTTTCATGCTTGTTTATGGGTTGAAAGTTCGCTGGGTTGTGACAGGGATGCCTGCATACTCCGGTTGCCTTTAAATGTGATGCAGGCTCATTGCCTAGCATGATTGGCAGGACTGGCAGGTTCACTTGAGAGGTGAGCTTTGCGACGAAGGCTCCATTATGGACTTGTGCTAGGCTTTGCTGTCTGAACTCATCACCTGCTTGTCTTTGAAGTCCCCTTCCCAGAACTAACCAGTTATCCAGCGTCTTCCTTGCTTTTTTTGGGCTAGGTACCGCGCAGCGCTTAAAGCGCAGTGGGATGCAATCTTTTTTTGTCTGCAGTTGAAAGCTTGCTTGTTTTAAGCTACGCTCAGAGAGATTCTTTGCAAGGACCGGCGATAAGGGCTATAGACGCATGGTTTGGGTTGCTGCCTCCCCAAACCCTAAACCCTGAACCCTGACATACTCATGGTCTGGAGAAAAGGTCCGACCAAAAAAGCCCAAACCCCAAACCCTGAACCCCAAACCCCAGAATGGACATACTCATGGTCTGGAGCAAAGGTCCGACCAAAAAAGCCCAAACCGTAAACCATGAACCCCAAACCTTTTTTGTGGCTATACCACAAGACACAGAGGCGGAGCCTGAGAAGGCATCATAAAAGCCTTGCCAACACTGTTCCCCTATCCCAACACTGGTTTAGAGCTTCGAGATTTTTTGCAGGGTTATAGCACATCTTACCCCCCACCCAAAACCTGTATCAGATATGAAGCCAGGCCGGATGCGGCTGGGCGCACCAACGTGCACGAAGCCGACCTCTACTTCAACAGCAAAAAGCAACCCGACCCTGTCCAAGGGTAGGTTTTCGGGTTTGGGGTTCAGGGTCTATAAGCAAGTTGGGACATTACAGGAATGAGCTAACTAGCCCAGAAAGAGGGGCCTATATCCCACACCCAAACACAGCTTTCCTTTGCTGAGGTTTTCGAGTTTGGAAGATTCCATGGCTTCGGGCTTGCGCTGGTTTGGATACTTCCAGTAAAGATCTGGACTCGATTTGTGGAGTTCGCCCCTTCAGGAAGGTTAAGTGAATCTGCAAAAACTTCCTGCACCAAGAAATCATTGTCGGAAAACCCTTCCTCCCCAATGATCTCCAAATCCTAAACTGTTCAACCCTTAAACCCTAAGCCCTAAACCCTAAACCTTAAACACCAGATCAGAAGCCAGATCCCAGGGCGCCAGCGCCATGGGAGATCCTCTCTCACAAGTACAATGTGTCGAGCAAGGCTCGTGGTCTAGGTCTAGGGGTTTAGGGTTTAGAGTTTAGGGTTTGGGGTTGGGTTTAAGCTTTTTTTTTTGTATTTTTTTTGTGAAGGGCTTAGGGTTCGGTTTAGGGCTTTGGGTTTGGTTGATTGCCACCTGAATCATATGAAGCTCCTCATCACGCTGATAAAAGATACCCCCGCCATGGGACCATCAAACATTTTGGCGGGGCGGGTTGTGTTTTTTTGCGTCTTTGGGGCACAGCACCATGAAGCACCTTCTTCCCCTTAACAAAAAATTCAGCACGAGAGTGAGGAGTCCTTGATTTGCAGCAGGAACAAATGGGTTGAGGATTTAGGATTGAGGATTTAGGGTTGAGGATTTACGGTTGAGGGTTTGCGGTTGAGGGTTTAGGGTTGAGGGTTTAAGGTTGAGGGTTGATTGTTTAGGGAAGCCCTGAAACCTAAACCGCGTGGTTCTCCCATAAGCATTGCATTGTGACAGGTTTTGCTGCAAGGAAATCTGCCCATGAATCGGATGATGGGACTGCACCCGATCCATTCCACCATTCCACCATGCTCTACTGACGCTGCACCCTAAACCCTCGCCCCTAAACACTAAACCCTTAACCTTAACTCCAGATTCCTAACGAAGGAACCCTAACAGCCCTTCGGGGACATGGATTTTGCAGGACGGCCCTCCACCACCGCGACGGGCCGTCTGAGACAGAGCTGGGTAGAATAAAGATTCGGGGTTCGGGGTCAAAGGTTTCGGGTGAATAATCTCTAGGGTCAAAGACGTCGGGTTGAGGGCTATAAATTGCGAGTTTCCGGATTTGAGTTCATTAGGGCTTTTAGTGCAGAATTCATATAGGCATTCCAAGCTCCAAAGCCCCAAGGCTCACAACACCTTCGGCCCATATCTCAGCAGCAATTTCGTATCAATTGCCATATGCATGCCTAGATTGTAAGCACCTTCCTTGAGAGCATTGCTTGGGTCCCCCAGTCCTATGCCAAGTCTAGCTCTTCATCTCCCATTTCTCCCGCAAGGTTGAGATGAGGGGTTTTAGGGATTGCTTCTACCATCCGAGGGCATCTACGGAGGCATTGAGTTAACTAGTCAACTTTGCTGTTGTCCCGAAGTTGTGATGTTTCCGCTTCGGGTGTCATCTGCTGCAGTCAGGAGCATGGGCCCACAGAAGTGGATTGTCCATTGAGGCTTAGTGTTTTTCCAGCACTTTAGCAGCCCTAAGCCTTAAACCTGTGCTAGAGATCGTTTTGTTGCTCGTATCACTTCTCCTAGAGGCAACGACCTCCCGGCCCATACTCTAGGCATCCTAGACATCTGACTAGGCGTCGAAATCAGGGTACCAATATATACACCGAAGAACCATTAGATCTGCTGGAGCTGCTAGAGAATAACATCCTAGACTGGAAAGGGCCCAGGATTTCGCGACGCCTTCATCTGAACACAAAGTCAACTTTTAAATCTTCAAGTCTAGGGCTCCGTTGAAGCCGGTATTTCCAAAAAGCTACAAAAATTGCACCTACAGCGGGTTCCCTTTATGTAGCTTCTTGGAATCCTTATCATGGAATGACCGTCTTTTGAGACAAAGACTAGTGGGCTTTGAGGGTACTTAAAACGTCGGCCACATCAAAAGTAGAATGCCCGGCTGCGCGTCATCCCTCCAAGCAATCACGAAGCAGGCCCAAAGCCAAAAGTCCATTCCCACAGCCTTCAGTAATGAAATAAAAACGAGAAGCACATGGAAAATGACATTGAAACTGCTGTCAGATAGCCCTAAGTTCCAAGTCTTGAGGCTGCTGGAGCCTGGCCGCTTCAACGCAAGAGCACCGAAACTGGCATGGCGACCACAAGATGTCCCGTCACAGGCTACTTTTAACAAACAACTTGATCACAAGAGGTTTAGAGACCGCAAGCCCCCAAACTCGAGATCTAGACAGAGAGCGGATGCCGCTGAAGGGCATCCTAGAAGCGGCCACAAAGCTGCACTGAGCGATTTCAGTGTGATGGCCAAAGTGCACCTGCAGAATGAGAGGTTCAGAAGGCTCGTGATGGCCGCCTGTAGGCTTTCTAGCGTGTCTGTGTAACTTCGCGTTTGCGATCGGTGGTCCGAATGAGGCATCAACTGATTGGGCCTCCTTCCAGTGAAGTGGAGCCTTTGGGGAGGTGATGAGTGTTCTTTGCCTTCACGTAGTTTGGCCACCTTGCGTTTGAAGGCTAGCCTGGGTTCCAAATCTGCACTTTGGCGAGTACGTCTTCATTGAAGTCTGCATCGTCAACATCAGTTCCTGTAGCACCCCGCTTGAATTCACAAAGCCGAAGATGATCAAGCGTTGGCTTGTATTTGTAGAACCCGAAGAAGCTTTGTAGATGTGCAATGCTTCTGTTGTGGTGGAGTCCCTAGCCCAGAATTATGGGTCACCGTCAGCAGGATGTCCTCACATTCCCGCTTAAGCAATGGTCACTTTTCGGCCATGTTCTGGGCTCCTTCTGCAGGAGCGCGCACTTTCCGAGCGCACGCTGCCAGTGAATGCTGGCGAGCTAGGAAGATGTGATGCATAGCAAAGACGGTAGGTCGAGTCTTGCTCAACATAGCCTGGGTCAGAATACTTAAAACATGGAATCCTAGGCCCCGAGAAGCTCCTTGTTGTCAAGGCGTATGGAAAAATCTCGATTTTGGACCTCTTGCAGTTTAGGGTTTAGGGTTTCGGGATTGGGGTTCAGGGTTTGCCAGCACCTTCCAAACCTCATGAGCCCTCTTTATCCACTCAACCTCGCAATGCAGACCCCTAGAAACAAAATCCTTACTGGTTGTACAGGGTTTTTGTTTGCTGGCTTGCAACTTGCCTCGGCCGAAGGCCAGGGAAGCTGTGGCGAAACTTTGGCGGGTGCGAACTAAAACTGTGCTGCTGCTAAGGTTTAGGGTTTAGGGTTTTTGGATGCATGGTAGACAACATGGTCTTATTGTAGTTGTTCTTCAGCTGAAGTTCCTGAACGCCAACCCGGAAAAGAAAAGATAGTGGGCAGTATCATGTTGCGGCAAGAGTCGAATGTTGCGTGCATGGGAGAACAGAGACTTGGAAAGGGGTCTGATGAGTTCATAATGAAGAACCTACCGAGTTTCCTAGCGTCATTTGAGTGCACCAGTCGAAAGTCATCAGATTAGACGCTATAGACTCGTTAGTCCAGTTTAGTGCCATTAACCTAAAGGGCTCCCATGTTGAGAAACCTACACTTCATATGAGCTATAGTCTAAACTCCTAGTATCCCCCTTAATAACCGTTATATTAGTCCCCTAGACAGTCCCCTATATAACCCCCTGTAAGGAGTTTAGACCCCCTCTTCATATGGGAGTTTCTCGGGCATGCCGAAAATCATAGTCTGCGCCAGCTTCCATGAAGGAAACCCTAAACCCTGAACCCCAAACTATACCTTTGACTGTTCCTAGGCCAGTATTGGGTTGATGGTGAGGAACTTAGGTACAGCTGCCAGAGTATGGCTGGCCTGCTAAATACGGGCTTTCCTTGCAGCGGTAGCTGAATTCCAGTTTCTTAGCAGCAGCCCAGATGATAGAACCTGAAGATATTCCCAAGCTCGACGCTCTTGAGGGGGGTCCCTGGGTTGGTATAGAAGCCCTTCATTAGGGGTTTAGGGTTTGGTCTAGAAGCTCTTGATCCTTTGAATGTGTTTCCGAACTGCTAGTCCTATAGCCAACTAAAACCATTGCTGTTTTCGTTGTTGTCTTGGCGCTTGTCCTGATTGCCAGATCATTACTTAACCTCCCTAACAATCCTAAACCCTAAACCCTAAATCCTAAACCCTAAGCCTGTTGCTCCTCTTATTGCCTACGGCGAGGTGTGCTCACCCTGGATGCGGTTGCGCAGAGTTCTCCTACGTGCCGGTGGGTGCCCCTCCTAAGGCTTTCAGTTTAGGAATGCAGGTACCCCGCGTTCCCTGGTTGAAGTTTGGGGGGACAAGGTTGGGAGCCTACTATTGTTTTTATTTATCATTATTATCACTATTATTGGAATGCAGGTACCCCGCGTTGCCTGTTTGAGGTTTGTTGGGCAAGGCTGAGAATCCAGGTGCCGGCTCAGGGCGCAGGGTTCAAGTGTTTGGGTTTCGGGTCTCAGGGCTGGGTTGCGGTGCTGATTTAAAGGTGACTAATGTTAGACTTGACAGGCTCCCACTCATGAATGGTTGAGGTCTTTGCTGCCTCAACCTGCACATTTCGCTTTGCAGGAGTGCTGCTCCAATTCCTCAAGATCCTTCCATCCTACTAGTGATGCTTGGCATGACCTCGCTCGGCTCCCGCAGCTTCTTTGTTTTTTAAAGTTATGTCGGGATTGTTGCTTCAGATCCACTTGTTTTCAGGAAGTGCTAACATCTGTTCTGCAGTGCAGATAGTTGAAGTTGGCCCTGATATCGGGTGCTTCGTCATCTCCAAGACTTCTAGGTCTTCAGTGTGTAGGGAAAGGCCAAGCGGGAGGTGAGATGCCCTAGCAGCAATCAGGCTCATTTTCCACAAGATCTCCAAAGTCAAAGCCCTGACACCCCAAAGCCGCAAAGCTTGGACCCAGCACCCCAAGACCTTCAACCCTAAGCACGCCTGTAGCCTGACCCTAGCTCTTTTCAACGGTAGGTAGGGAAAAGCCCAAGTAACAAGCAGGTAATATCCCACAATATCCTTTAGTAAGCCTACTTAGCTTCAATGTCTTAATTTGGGCCGGTGCCACATGGTCGTGCTGCTGACCGGCAAGACATGCTTGCTCCCGGAGGGCTCCAGGCTCCTTGGGTTTGGGCTACAGGGTTCCAGTATCGGATTCAGGGGTTTGGGGATGTTACATGGGGGTATTGTGATCCTTAACCCTAGACCCTAAAATCCTAAACCCTAAACTCCATCCACATTCTTGAGTTTTGTTGCCTCTAAGGAAACTGCAGAAGCAGGATCCTTCTCTATGACAGTTAAGTAGTTTACGTGGAGTTCAGGGCCACCATTATCATTATTACTATTACTAGTATTGCTATTACTATCAGTCGTACTACTATTACTATGATTATTGTTATTGTTACGATTATTATGATGATTAATCTCACTTTGATAAAGGACTGTGAGTCATTGGCTCCAGAAACAGACATGATCAGATCCCCTGTAGGCGCATAATGCATGACCAGCATTATTCCAGAGGGTTCCTACTGTGGCTTTGCTCCAACAGTCCCAGACTCCCAGACCTACCTCTGAGTACTCAGGCTCCTAGTTCAGCTGCCAGAATTCCCTGTCTTAGCTCTATAGTACTTTGCGAGTTTGGCCAGGGGTGAGCATGGGCGCTTAGTTTCAGGTCAGGATTATAGCCAGGGTTCCTTCAAAAAAATGGGAGTCGGAAGACTAATTGGGCAGCTTCGTATGCTGTGACAAAGCGTTTTGGCTGTCCAGGCGCAATACGCTGCGGCCACTGCGGTATACCTTTGTTACAAGTCATCGAAAGCGAGTATTCACCTTTCGAAAACGGATGAAATTCACCAACTGAGCTGAAGGGAAGTCTATTCTTCGGCACTGAGCAAGGACGACTGCATTAAGAAACCGAACCAAATCCATATTCTTATCGTAATTCTTGTGCATCTTGGGATTTACAGAGTCCCCTTCCTGGGGATCACATCCCTATCCCAGTGTTGTAGTTCCTGTGTATCCCTGGGATTTAGATTCCCACTTTTGGGGATCACGCCCATATCCCAATGTGGTGGTTCCAGGTCCTGCCTCATGCGAGTGAGCCGCCGCGGTCCTCCTTACGCCCCGTTGCCGAATCATATGGATTCAAGCGGGACTGCGCTTTGGAAGGTTTGGGTCTGAGGGTGTGTGAAGAGTTGAGGGCATAACCCTAAACCCAAAACACTAAGCCTAAACTGCATGGTTGGTTTCATGGTTTAGGGTTTGAGGGTTTGAAGTCTGGCCAAGAGGGTGTAGGCTTTTTTTCAGGGCGCAAGGTTTAGGGTTAAGGGGTTGTCTTGGCCTGAGGACTTTGGTCTCTGAGATTTGAATTTTTAGGGAATCAGTTCTTTGTCTGGATCTGAAGCCTCGGTGTGTTTGAGCAGTTTTCTGAGATGCTTTGCCAAAAGAACTTTTTTTGCAGTGGCTGATCTATGCTGAATAGGCCTCAGAAGGACAACTACGGCCCTCCTTCTCCACATTCCGCTTATTCATCTGCCGCATAGTGTACATCCAACGCCCTGTACCCCCAACGCCCGCAGTTCTGGATTTCAAGAGTTACGGTCCAGGATTATGGGTCGCGTTCCATTTTGATTCAGCACTCCTGTAACGACCACAGTCGTCAACATCCTTCATACTTGAACCTCGAAGCCTTCCTGGATCTCAGTGACCGCAGCGCTATGGGCAATCCCTCTCAGTCTAGCCGTTCTGCATCGTGTCTTTCGGTTTTTAGTTCACTCCACTGGTCTTAAGTCTCTGGCCCCACGCCCCTAATAAACCCGAAGCCCTAACCTTAAATCCTGAACCCTAACCTCAAACACTTTTGGCTCATGGGGCTGTGGCTTGCATAAGGGTTTGATGAGAAGTGCACCATGCCTTTGACGCCCCGGCTCTCACTTCCCAACCCTCACCATTAGGGCTTGGGGTTTGGGGTTAAGGGTGTAGGGATTAGGTGTTTAGG
>CAJNIZ010048292.1:98406-139342 GCA_905231905.1 Symbiodinium pilosum | reverse complement strand
CAAACCCAGAACCCAACAGAACAGAGAGATTACATAGATGTCACATTGCCTGACCTGATAGGAGAAAGCCTCAATCTGGAACTTATGTTGGGCAATGACAACTCTTGGACATAATGGACTGACATATGCCAGTTCCAGTCATGAACATGCTACACACATCGGGCCTATGTACCCTTCGGCGCAGTGCACACTTCCTGGCAAGATCGAAAAGTCAATTGCTACATAGCTGAGTGGATGCCCCAACGCAAAAGCTGGGCAGAGATCAAAACGTCCTTGCGGGTCTCGCGCATAGCCCTCCGGAAGCTCTGCCGGATAAGGGCAGTCGCTGAAGCTGCATGAAGGTGGGGTCCACTCCTGGGCCATAGGACACATGGCCACAATTTCCTGTAATCATAAGGAATTTGCTGTTCTAAACAAGCCTATACAGTCCCCCTTAAACAGATAGAATAGGTATATGGGGATCTTATAAAAATATACCCAAAGCCATATTCTATCTACTTAATTAAAGGGGACCATACCTATACTTTGAAACAGCCTTCAGAGGTGGCTTGTCTGAAAAAACCTTGAAGTGCACAGATCAATGGCAGCAATGGCAATTGTTAAAACAATGCTACCAATGATAAAGAACTGCCGCCACTCGAGTAACAACTATACGACAATCAATATGATTGCATCTCATGCATGACTACTATGATGATTCTCATATCACCAAATCATGGTATCTTGCTGCTATGCTATGATATTAATTACCATGTTCGCAACGAAGGCCTAAACCCTAAACCCTAAACCCTAAACCGCGTGATTCTGACACCTCAGGCACTGGCCACAGGGAGCCCCGGCTGAAGGTTGTTCGAGGCGCAGCGCGCTATGGCGCTGGTACCCTGATAGGGTGCCTGGCACACAGAGGTTTAGGATTTAGGGTTTAGGGTTTGGGGTTTCGGGTTTAGGGTTTAGGGTTTGGGGTTTGGGGTTAGGAATCTTCCCTGTTACATGGTAGTTTACGAAATTTTGGGGAAAGACCCAAATATCCGGTACCACTTTTTATGCGACCCTCAAAGGGGTACCCCTAAGCAACGAAAACCCCTACATAACTTTTAAGAACCAGGACGGCTCAAGGAACAATTTTCCTAATGTGTGCGCTGGCAAGGCCGGCAAAAGATGTCTTCCCCTGCCTTGCAATGGACCTCGCAAACTGCCCCGGAGGCAGGGAAGCCACATCCTTGTGCTCATGCACGCAAATTTCATCAACTCACTTGGCTTTTTCCGAAAGCTGGCTGCCTGACTCTAGTTGGTCAACTTAACTGCCAAGCATCCAGAAATGTCGTACATGCAGCTGTCGATCCCCTCTGGCACTGTGCAAGGCAGGCAGAGAGGCACCGCGGGATCTGACGCATTCCAGCTCCGGCCGCATTGCAGTTGCCGGGTGAAGCTCCGACAGGATACCAACAACAAAGCAACGACCTGTGGCCAGAATTGGGGGTTTCCCAAATTGGGGGTACCATTTTGGGGGTCCCCATAATAAGGATTGTGGATTTGGGGACAATATTGGGGTCTCCCTCTTTTGGGAAACTACCAATTCAAAGCTGCCAAAAAGGAAAGCAGGATGACATCAAACACAGCACATCAAGCGCCTCGATTCTGAACCATGTTCGCCAAGGCATGGACGCGGATCTCACATCGCCTCGAAACAGAAGCAACGGTGATTACTAATACGCTTGCTATTTAAACTGGTGCTAGTATTATGATTTTCATTGTTTTTGTTACGAAGACTAAACCGTTTCGGAGCCTGACATCTCCGAACTGTGTTGCTGAGGTCTCAGCGTAACCCCAGGCCAACCAGCAGCGAAGCATCGCGCACCCAAGTACCAGTATGTGACGCTCTACCAAGCACGATACGGGACACATGCTTCCAACGTCAGTGGCAGATGATGTGGCTATATTGCGTATCTTGCCCACGCTGTTCCAAGATGTGGTGGCAATGCTGTCACTTGCAAACTTGTTGGAATGCGTCTGGACCTATGTATTACGATCAGCAACGAAACCCTCCATAACATGCAGGTGAACTGTCTGCAAAGTCTAACATTCAGCTCGTTGATTTGCATATGACTTCGGTTCAAGACTTCCACACAACATTGGCCACTCAAATGTATGCATACACATGGAACCTCTGCAGTTGAATGGGAGCCAACATCGCACCACAGAAAACACGCACAATGTTCCAGCAGCAATCAAGAGAATGTAAGAGAAATCCAGGTACCACTCGAACATGCACCAATGACCTCTTCGTGGTCAACCTCAACAAACTTCCCATAGTCGCCCACATTCAAGTTGCCCTCGCCCTTTATCTTATACTGCCCATCAAACTTGCCGGCATCGACCACGCACTTGGCCGTCGCACCCTCACACAAGTCAGGTATCACGCGAGAACCATGGCAAAGGTTGTCATGTGAGGAAACAGACTCGGCCTTGTGAGCTGGCAGGGTGCTTGTGTCAGCAATGACCATAAACATCGAATTCCAAACTCTAGTCTAAATATCGCGTTACGCCCATGGGCAAAACGCAGATTTCCTCGCGACTCTAAGGTGACCTTTTTTTCGCATCATTGAGATTGCTCACGCGCACGCATTTGCATAAACCTATCTTTCCGTCAGCAAAATGAATTCAGAGTGGACAAAAAAAAGAATCAAGGTGGATATAATTTGCATATAAACTGCCACCCACAAACAGCTTTGAACAGGAACAATATTCGGGCTTTATATGCCTGTGGTACAAGGATCGTCTAACTGTTCCTGTGGCGTACCGAAATTATGAATAATCTGCACATTTGGATCTGCCCCTGGTGCTCTGGCCAAGAGTGCCAGGATTGGTTCCTCTACCGCCAAGAATACTAAGGTTCAGGATTTACTTTTGCAATCCGCTACCGTAACCCCAAGACCCTAAAGCCCTCCAATCAGAAGCAAGTGTGTTCGTGGTGGCAGCTTCGGCAATCATAACCTCTTGACGATGCTCTTGGGGTCTTGGCAAATCATAGATCACTGGGTAACGCGACAGCGTAAGACTCATCAAGTTATGCTGGCAATGTTGCAGATTGCGTCATATTTGTTTTTGGCGAGCGCATTTTCGCACTGCAAAGTGAGGTAGTCTCAGAAATTGCGTCTTATGTAACGTGGTACATCATGACCCATACCAAAAATGAACCCACAAGGGGGGACCACCTTGATTCATCTAGCTTCACCTCACCTCAATCCCCAAGCACGCGAATTAACAGACACGCGCTTTTTGCTGCAGTTCGGATGACTGTCGCTCTCATTTCCCCCCACTACACCCTAGCTATATTGCTACACTCATATAAAATATCAACATACATCAACTATGCCTCAAATGAACGCTACAGGTTCTGCCATTTCAAGGTGCAAAGATGGCACCGCGGGAGAAACAAAACCCTATTGCTGATCCTTTCTTGTCCTACTGTTGCGTAAGTCCCCCCAATAAAATTTGTAATAATATTAACTTCTCCTGCATTGCCATCTCCCATGCAGGCTAAGACCTTCGTTGACGCAGGCCAGGTGCAGCTGCATGCTCATCAAGATGGATGAAGGTGCGCTTGGTTGGAAGTAAGACTGCCAAAGATGGAGCATATTCCCTCCATGCAGTTGCCAAACACACTTTGCTCGGCAGTGGGGGCGAGAATCTCATTCGGATGACTTTATGACCTGTACGCCGGTCTGCACGGCAACCCTTGCCCACCTGCTTCAGAGCATTTGGAACACGGCGCCGGAACGGGTCGTAGCGCAAGGTTCAGACAGGGGCAGGGCCGAGGAATCTGGCTCGATAGAGGTCCCCCTTCGCGATAGGATTAGCTGCATCGCAGATTCGTTCTCATTGCGAAGGCTCGAGCCTTTCCTTGACCCTGAAGACTATCAACTAGCCAACTTGTACACCTGCCGGCCTCTGGGCTGCAAGGGAACGCCCTTGAGCTGCGAGCACATGGCGGTCAACCCCGGTATGGTCAGTTATGGCCCTACCGGGGTCCTTGCGGATGACTTTGATGCATGTTTGTGTGAGTCCTCCCCCTCCAAAGCAGCTAAAGTACTTCCCTCGCTCTTCCGGCAAGACATGCCTGGACGCGGGCTTGTGGCGGTCTGTCTGAAGCTGGTGCTCTAAATGCGGCGCAGTCGAGCAGAGTCTGGAAGGAATGCCGGGGCACGTGGCTCGCACACCTAGCGGACCCACACCCAGCCATCCTCACAGGACTCCATATTTTCTTGGCGTCACTGCCTGAGTACACGTGCCCCATTAAGGTCACGGGTTTCTCAGCCGGGTCATACACCGGCACAGTCATTGTAAGATTGCTGGTCTACAGGCGAACCCCCTTCAAGTCAATCCTCATTACGAGTTGCAATTTCAGTTGGGCGCCATTGCCTTACCCCCAAGAGTGATGCACCTATTGGCAGCAGCGGCAAGGCGAGGGGCTTCTGGGACGCTCTTTCACCACGGAGCTGACCAGCTGTGCGTGTGGCACCCCTCCCTAGCCCACAGAAGCGCCGTCAGAAACAAGCTAGCAGATAGCAACACGCGGCTCGTATGGTTTGTCAACGGCCCTTTCGGACAACACTGTGCCACAGCTACTCCCACCTCGCCAGTGTGCTGCCTCGGGTACTGCATGAGGAGGTAGATTAAGATCAGCAGAAGTACTATGTCCAGGACCTGGTGGACGAAGAGTAGCAAGCTCTGACTAGGGCAGCAGTCTTCGCGCTGGGGGGGCTAGCCATACGAATACCTCCAAAGATTAAACATCACTTAAACCAGAAACTCGGCAGCTCGAATGTCTCCTGTTCCTGAAATCTTTTTCAAACCCACCTCACCAAGGCCGCCAAGGAGCCAGCGAGGTTGAATTGAGGGAACTTGCAAGGCAGTCTCAATGCAGACCTACATGCCAGCCACGCAGGTCGTACCGCCCAGCTTTGTTACAGCAGCTCTCAAGTACACTGCCATCATGCTGAGCCAATTTCCAATCGAGCGTTGCGTAGACTTCTTGGCCTTCCAAACCGACGCAGCAGTCACCAGCGTTGGAACAGGCCGCGATGGCGCTAAGAGGAGAGTGGACTTCGGACGTCAGCAGGTGTGGAACGGGCAAAGGCCAGAGCCAGCCTCCAGGTGCCGCCGCGCACTTATGCGCAATGCTACGTCGCGCAAAGAGTATCCCCGAGCCTGGTAGTCTCGGAGCTGCGATTGGCATACCCAGAAACGACATCTATTGATCAGCCAAGCGAGCCGGGACTGGAGATGTGGGCGGCGGACAGAAGCGAGCCCAGTTCACAGGCCCAGGCGTGCGGTAACCCACTAAAGCAGTCCGCGCGCCTGGCTCAGAAGCAGGAAAGGCCTGCACACAGACACTCTGGCAGAAAGCAAACGTAGCGCCCGCTGACTACCTCATCACCACATTCATGTCTGGGCGTCGGACGGAGGGCTACGTCAGCAGCAGCAAACGGAAGATACAAGTGTGGTACTTGAAGCCCAGGAAAGGTGCGCGAACAAGAAGGACAAAGAGCCAGTGAGGGTATGCGCGCACCAAGGCTGAATGAGCAAGCCACTGCTAACGCGCACATGGGAGATTCAGCAGCTTTTTCTCACGCACTCAGGCAAGCATCATCCAATCTGAAAAGTAACGGCAGCAAAAACCAAGCGCAGAGCAATATTCATGGCACACCGAAGGCACAGCAGCAACTACGACAACTAGAGGCACCCGAGGTTCCAAAGGAAAGCGCCTTCAACGTTCTCCAAGGCACAAACAACAGAAATCAACCAAGTGGCTTCAGAGCTGAGACCGCGAAAGGTGCATCGCTGCTCTTGAACCCATAGCACAAAGCTGCGCGCAGCGCAGCGCAAGACCTCTTGCAAACAGCCAGCAGTTGATGCGCCTCGTGCCATAGCGCCAATAGACGAGGGGATGCGAGGGCATCAGCTGGCGGCTCTGCCAGCGGCAACCTAGCACAGTTTTGGCACAGACGCAGGTCCGGCACGAGAAAGAACGCCGAAGTCGGCAGGTCGATGAGCGGCACCACGAACCCGGCCTTGACGTGAGGACACACGACTCGGACTGGAGCTTAGACCGCAAGCGCACAGAGCGATCCGCTTGACGACTTCGCCATGTCGACCGCGTCGGAATAGTGGCAGCGAGGCCACCTGCTGAAGAATAAGCGCGGCTGCCTGCACGAAGTCGACAAATATGAGCTTGCAGGTCATCCAGAACATGTCGATTGTGCCAGACTCGCCGGTGACCTGCATGCACAGACAGAAAATGGTGAAGCATGAAACAGAAGGGTTGGCGCAGAGACGAAGGCCTGCCAAGCAGAAGGCGCGGCGCTCCACGGTGGACATGCGCTGCACGGCGATCATGGACGAGGCATCCTGGCAAGCTCAAGCAAGCGTGGCAAGGACGTCAAAGCGCTGGCCGCAGTGGCGTCCAAGGAGTACTTGAAGTCATCCCAGGTTAGCCGTGCCTGTTTCGAGCATGAAGGCGGTTATGGGTTTGCCGTACCAGCCTTCGCCCATAAGGCAATTGTGAGTAGGTCGTCGCGCGGCGGTCTACGCGCAGGCTTACATACGACAGGTCAGCCAGATGCCCAGGCTGCGCCACTTTCACGTCATCGAGCGCGCAGAAGATGGGAAGCGGAAAGCCTGCGTTGGCCAGCCTCCGGCACCGCACCACGTCGATGCCGACGCAGAGCAGGTCTGCTCAGCGCGAGGCAAAAGTGCTGCAACTAAAGCTCGGTGCAAGTGGCAGCGGCTGTAGATGCACAACTGTCAAAAGACGGTGTTCAAAAATTCTGTTACATGCCTTGCACAATCACCTTAAGAAACGCCCAAGAATGTGTTTCCATTCATGAAATTAGAACGCCCAACGAGAAGGCTGGAGACCCTCGGGGAACCCTCCGTACGCCAGCAATGAAGGTGAAGAAGACATAAATGTAACCGACAGAGCAGCCTCCAGGTCTCACAAAAACAACGACGGCGCGCACGCTGGCGAAGCTTCTGGAAGCCTTAAATCAAGTTTAAAGCTTTGTAAGGGGCTCTAGACCAGGTTTGGGCCATAGCCGAGGTTGAGGGCCTCATAAGGACGTGTAAGGGTCTTATAAGGGCGTTAGACCACGCTAAAGGAGGGCTAATGAGACCTCCTGATGAGCTTGAGGTTGTTGTACTATCCTGGAATGCTGCGGGCTTGCAGGCCCGAAGAGGCCCTTAGAAGTCCAGACTTTTTGGGGTCCTTCTATAAGACTTTAGACAGGTTGAGGGCCTTAGAAGGACCTTCGGCTAAGGGCCTTAGAAGGGTTTTAGTCCAGGTTCAAGACCAAACTAAGGGCCTATATAGCGTTATAAGGCGTTAGACTGCGTTCAGGGCCTTGTAAGGGCCTAAGACCAGGTTTAAGGCCTTAGAAGGGCTTTAGACCAGTTCAACGTCCTTACAAAAAGTTTAAAACAGGTTTTAAGGCTAGGTTTAAGGCCAGGCTAAGGGCTTTTTTTTACGGAGGCCTGAAGAGGCCCTTAGGAGTCCAGAATTTTAGAGCCCCATAAGGGTTTAGGGTTTGAGGTTCAAGGCCTTATAAGGGCCTTAGGCAGCGCTTGGAGGCCCTTAGACCAGGTTCAAGGCCAAGGTAAGGGTTAGACTGGGTTCAAGGCCTTGTAATGGTCTTAGACCCAGGTTCAAGGCCTCAGAAGCCCCTTTGCTGCGACTGCTATCCCCGCAGGTCTTGCCGCAGGAGACACGCACGGCCGTAGGCCGTAGGCTGTGTGATCCGCGTGCCTCAGCGACTGCGGGCGTCCAACTCTGCCTTTCCTCTCTCACTCTCTACTCGCCAAGGTCCGCTAGACGCGGACGCCAAGCGAAAGGCGGGATTTACGAGGTGAGCCTCTGGCGATTAGGCATGGAACTGTGCGACACGCACTGGTCCGCCCTGTCCAGAAAGACTTGCAGTAAGCAGGCTTGATAGGATTGTTCCAGGGGTCGTGTGGGGAGGTGCGTGTTCCTTTTAGAGCAGTATGTTCTGGTCAGGTCACAGCAGGCAAGCGGAAGCGTTTGGCGCGTTGGGTCCTTTTCCTGTGCGCTAAAAGTAATGGCGCAGTGGAGAGCGTTAGTGCATGTAAGATGTCACGTCAGTCCCATGTCCCTCTTTCACATGCCGCGCCAGCTCCCCGCTGAGTGAGCGGCGCTTGCAGAGAGGCATTGCACAAGGGCAGGCAAGGCCCTAGAGGCCTTACAAAGCCCTACAGCTGGCTTAAAAAGCCCCTATAAGGCCTCGAACTCAGTTTAAGGCCCTTATAAGGCCCTTAGAGGCCTTGAACCTGGCCTAAAGCCCTTATACGGCCCTTAGCCTGGTCTAACGGCCTTATAAGGCCCGTATAAGGTCCTTATGAGGCCCTAAACCTGGGCTAAAGCCCAAACCTTGTCTAACTTATCGACATGCACCCAAGCTGTGTCAAGCATACCGCGAAAATGCCAGCATGCAAAACAAGAAAGCCCAGTACAACTTCGTCAGAATTACTTCCAACCATAGCCTCCGAGAAAAACAATGAGCACCAGCCTGAATGACTGGCAAACGCTAGGGATTTATCTGCTAAATTTAAAAAAAATCGCCAAATGTATCAAAATCCTCAATCCGGATTCTGAACTGCTCAACCTGACTTTGACTTCCCAGCTAGCTTGAGATTCATGTTGTCAAGTTGCCGAACATGAAATCCGAACAAAACGCACAAATGTGTGCTTTCCAATACGCATCCATATTGAATTGCCCATGAACAAAGAATTTTCCGGAACCGATTTTCAGTTCAAGCCTTGCTAAGGCTCCCAGACCCTGTCCAGGCTGTCCAGGCTGTCCAGGTCCCTACTGCTGAGCCAGGCAAGACTGCGATTTTTTCCGGAAAATCCTTTGTTCATGAGCAATTCAATATGGATGCGTATTGAAAGCACACCTTTGTGCGTTTTGTTCGGATTTCATGTTCGGCAACTTGACAACATGAATCTCAAGCTAGCTTGGGAAAGTCAAAGTCAGGTTGAGAAGTTCAGAATCCGGATTGAGGATTTTGATGCATTTGGCGATTTTTTGAAATTTGGCAGATAAATCCCTAGCGTTTGCCAGTCATTCAAGTTGGTGCTCATTGTTTTTCTCGGAGGCTATGGTTGGAAGTATTTCTGACGAAGTGGGCGGGCTGCCGATGCTGACAGTCGGCAGCCCGCCCTGCCGCGCAGCGGATCTTGGGCGTAAGCCAGTGACGCACTTGCTGATCATGTTGAACAATTGACCTTCGTTGAAACCTGATGTGGGCGTAGGCCAATGACGCACTTGATGATCATGTTGAACAATTGACCTTCGTTGAAACCTGATGTTGACCTGCTGATCATAGCTGATCATGATCTGATGATGATCTGACCGGTTAAATCATTGAATTATGGCAAAATTATGGCCGATTTTCAGTTCAAGCCTTGCTAAGGCTCCCAGACCCTGTCCAGGCTGTCCAGGCTGTCCAGGTCCCTATTGCTGAGCCAGGCAAGATTGGGATTTTTCAATGACCAGAATTCGGCCATAATTTAACCGGTCAGAGCACCATCAGATCATGATCAGCTATGATCACCAGGTCATCATCAGGTTTCAACGAAGGTCCATTGTTCAACATGATCATCAAGTACGTCATTGGCCTACGCCCACATCAGGTTTCAATTTTCAGTATATGTCAAGCCCAATTGATTTTTTTACTGCCAGCGCCGCCCTGGTTGCAATCAAGCTTCTGTTGCTTCATCATGATAGCTTCTGCAGGAGTGGTGGCATCGGCAGCCTTCAGCGAACGATGAGCAACGATCCGCAAGTCGACATGAGGTGCAGAAGGTCATCCACGGCTCAACATGATCATCACTTGCGTCATTCAGATCATCAGATCAACGGGTGAGCAGGCTGCGCGGCAGGGCGGGCTGCCGACTGTCAGCATCGGCAGCCCGCCCACTTCGTCAGAAATACTTCCAACCATAGCCTCCGAGAAAAACAATGAGCACCAACTTGAATGACTGGCAAACGCTAGGGATTTATCTGCCAAATTTCAAAAAATCGCCAAATGTATCAAAATCCTCAATCCGGATTCTGAACTTCTCAACCTGACTTTGACTTTCCCAAGCTAGCTTGAGATTCATGTTGTCAAGTTGCCGAACATGAAGTCCGAACAAAACGCACAAAGGTGTGCTTTCAATACGCATCCATAGAATTGCTCATGAACAAAGGATTTTCCGGAAAAAATCGCAGTCTTGCCTGGCTCAGCAATAGGAACCTGGACAGCACAGCCCGGATAAAGCCCAAATGAAAATTTGGGCCTAGTTTTCTACTATATGTCAGCGATGATCCGCAGGTCAACATCAGGTTTCAGCGAAGTTTTATTGTTCAACATGATCATCACTTGCGTCATTGGCTTACGCCCAGCAGCCACTATGCAAACATTGCAAAATTTGCAAAAACTGCAAAGACCCACTATGTAATCCCCCCAGTTCTCCCCATTATTAATTTACTTACGAAGTCCGCTTGACCGTCAAATCAGTGTTGTACGCGACTGTAAGCCTAGTTCCCACTGCATTTTCCAGTTTTTTTCTATTTGATTCATCGTCCGAGGGTTTGAGATTGAGGGTTTCAGATTTCATTCTTTTTGGTTTGGGTTTAGGGGCTAGGGTTTAGGGTGCGGGGCGTCATGACTTAAAGTACCGCCTTCTATGTTCATTCAGGGGTCGAATGCCAAACTGTCTGAGACCCTAAGCCCATAAACCTGTGTGGCTAAAAAGACAAACTGTTTAACCTCAAAGCCCTGAACCCCTAAACTCCAAAGCCTTGTGCGTAAACCTCTGATTACCAGGAATCGGACATGGCGGCCAAACATAATCTCTTGTGCTTCTGATGTCTCGGGCTTAGCCGCTGGGGTTTCAGGCGGTTCGGAGGGATGGTCTTAAAGTTTGAGAGTTTAGTGGTTAACCCAGACTTGTGATCAATAACCCTTCCCCTTAATAGGGATTGTAATAGGGATCCTCATATTAAGGCCCTGAAAAGGAGGGGGTTTATCAATCGGGGGTCTACATTAAGGTTCTTGGGGTCAGGGTTAAGGAGTCTAAGGGGTTTACAGGTTTAGAGTTTTTGGCTTCAGGGGTTGGGATTTAGGGCTGAAGGGGTTTAGGGGTTTAGGTTGCAGGGTCTGGGATTTAGGGAGTAGGGTTCAGACGTTTTAGGTGCAAGGGCTGAAAGGTCAGTGTATGGTCTATAGTGCAGGTAGTTTTAAGTACAGCTAGTGGTTTAGTTTTGCAGGCTTTGAGTTCGTGGGCTCCCCTACTACCCTCACTATTCTACTCCTGAGGTTTCCCCTTACTTAACCTTACTTAGGCTTAATTATCCCCAAATAATTTTTTTTTAATGGGGAACCTAGCCGGAGTAGTAGAAGGGGTTGTAGGGGGACCCATGAGTAATGTGGGGAGATCTCTTGGATGAAGCTCTGAGCACCTTTTCTTATACAAGTTCCCGTCTAAAAAGCTGCAAGCGCATCCTGCCGTGCCTTGAGTGGAGAGACTTGCGTCGAGAGAGGTCATCTGTTTGAGGCTATCAGAATGCGGTGCTTCATAGTGTTCAGGGACCCTAAACCCTAAACCCATCTGTTCTTGTCTGTGGCTATGCAGGTGTTCAACTAGTTTCTTCACCTCTACCTCGTGGTTCCTTTACTCTCGCAGTTGGCGTGTGAAGGTAAGAAGATATTCGCATCCGCACCCATCTACACCAAAATTAAGGTATTTTTTGAGGGCACCTACAATAAGGGCCATAGTGTTTTGGGGTATTATTGGGGTCCCCTGTTCATGGAAACTACCAAGATAGACATATACCGTGCTCAGGCCAGTGCTGCTGGTGCTACAGCCGCGGTGGCAGCGGCAGCCCTGCGAGTTGTGCGGACAGATTTGAGTTCTTGCATGCCAGTTTCCAAGGTTGGAGTGTTTGAAACATGAGTTCCCATTTTCTGTTCCCTTCCCCTGTGTACACCTACATATAATTATAACCAAGTATATTTCCCTAGAAACCTTATATAAGCCTAAACCCTACTATAGTTGTGTGCAATCCGGTGGAGGCTCACCGAAGAGAATTTCTGGGTTGCTGTGAGGAATTTAAAGCAAGTGACTATAACAGAGAAACTCTCTTATACACTATACCAGACTATACCCATCTTATACTAACTCAGTTTAAGCTTTTTGACAGCACCCCAGTCAAGATTGTACAGCTCTTTGCCTGGGGCAGCAGCTCTGTACAAGATTGTCTTGGTTCACATTGGACCACGCTTCAGTGTTGCACCCCGGAGCGTGTCGCATGATGCTGTTGAGATTCCTCGGTATATCCGCGCACGGAGGAGCTGCTGTCGAAAGAGTTGAGGGGTTACTTCAGCACAGGCGGTCAGCCATCTTTCCAAGACAGCTGCATGTTTGAATCTTGGCCACATACAGCGAATGCTAAGTGCTTGCTATGTTCACCTGCCAGCGCTGGCTCCCGTGTGCTCAAAGTCAGGTTCTGTAGATCGGACTGGAGTTGTTCGTCTTCTTCCATGGATCCTGGCGCGTGCTTAGGTCGTCAGCCACAATTCTTACAGAACCTGATTGATGTTTTGCAGCTTCTGCACTTGCTTTGTCAGAAGACTGCATGAATGTAGACGCTAGACGTCTTAAAGAAATAATGATGCTTGTGATGCCTTCTATCTGATGCCATGCGAAATGCCTCACGATTCACCTGGATGCCATTGTGGCAAACCTTGCCTTCCCCAGTCTCAGCTCCAGCAAATTCTGGCTGACACGTCCAGCTTGTTTACATCTGCGCAGATTCTTGAAAGGGTGTTGGGTTGTGTTCCCCGTACCCTGTCTGGGTTGACTCCCAGACGGATCAGCCTGGAAGCAAAAGATGAGCACAGACCCATGGCTTCTCCTGCCCCTGCTTGTGTTCCGCTGAGACCCCGCATGCCCATCCCAATGACAGAACGTCTTCATCCTCTCCGAGTGAGCCTGGTGAAGTGGCAGGTGCAAATGAACAGCGTAGCAGGCCAACAAGGCATGAGACGCAGGTACGGAGCAGTGTGCAGCCAATGGGAAAGGCAGTGTGAGCGTTGCTGAGAGCCAGCATGGGCTCGTGTCTCTGTTCGGAGCTGGGTTCAGACCGGATGTGCGCACAAGTCCACAGCTGCACGTGTTTAACTATGTACCCTTCGGCATCATGTGCGGCAGAGATGCAACAGTGGCCTGTAATGGCAGAAGCATGGATTCAGTCGTGTCTTCGGTTCTCCGAGTTATGGCCAGCAGATGGTTCTTTTCTGCACTGGTTTTCCAAGCAACTCCAAACGGAGTAGTGCCAGAAGCAGCTTTCAAGAGGTTCATGTGGCCGCGTCTGCGTCAAATGCCGCTTGCGTCTGTTTCGCAATTTGCCGGACCCAGCTTGTGTGGATGCAACTCCGCGCGTGCACCCCTGGATTCTGCAACTATGCTTGACCTATCTTTGTTTGGAGATAGGCGGGCAAGCCACACTGAAAAGTCGCAAGATGTTTTGATGTTTCTTCGCTGCTGGAGCAAAGGCTGTTTAACAAAACTCTGGGTGTTCAAGCAGAAGCAACATCTGGAGGTTTGTTCCGTTTTCAGGCCAGAGCAGCAGCGCATTGCAAGGCCCTGCGGCGTCACGTGCTTTCCTGTCGTGTCGTCCTGGACTCTTGTACTTTTGCCTGGTTGCATGCCAGATCGGTTTTCAACCGCGAGAGGCAGGAGGCATCATATGAGCAGTATTTACCACGCAGTGTGCAGCCAATGGAAAGGCAGTGTGAGTGTTGTTGAGGGCCAGCATAGTCTCGTGTCTCTGTTTGATGCTCGGGCAGCTTTCACGAGGTTCATGTGCCCGCGTCTGCATCAAATGCCGCTTGCGTCTGTTTCGCAATTTGCCGGACCCAGCTTGTGTGGATGCAACTCCGCGCGTGCACCCCTGGATTCTGCAACTATGCTTGACCTATCTTTGTTTGGAGATAGGAGGGCAAGCCACACTGAAAAGTCGCAAGATGTTTTGATGTTTCTTCGCTGCTGGAGCAAAGGCTGTTTAACAAAACTCTGGGTGTTCAAGCAGAAGCAACATCTGGAGGTTTGTTCCATTTTCAGGCCAGAGCAGCAGCGCATTGCAAGGCCCTGCGGCGTCACGTGCTTTCCTGTCGTGTCGTCCTGGACTCTTGTACTTTTGCCTGGTTGCATGCCAGATCGGTTTTCAACCGCGAGAGGCAGGAGGCATCATATGAGCAGTATTTACCACGCAGTGTGCAGCCAATGGAAAGGCAGTGTGAATGTTGCTGAAGGCCAGCATGGGCTCGTGTCTCTGTTCGGAGCTGGGTTCAGACCGGATGTGCGCACAAGTCCACAGCTGCATATGTTTGACTATGTACCCTTCGGCATCATGTGCGGCAGAGATGCAACAGTGGCCTGTAATGGGAAAGGCATGGATTCAGTCATGTCTTCGGCTCTCCGAGTTATGGCCAGCAGATGGTTCTTTTCTGCACTGGTTTTCCAAGCCACCTGGTGGAGAAGGCCTCGGGTTTGGGACCTCAGGACGTAGAAGATTTTGGTAAGCCTGAAGTGGAATACATGTACCTTTTTTGGGGGTTGTATGCAGAGATTTATGTTCAATTCTGTCCGTTCAGGGGTATCCGAAAAATCCATGCAATCCGCATCCGGGTCCTTGAAAGACCTCTTGTGGTGCACAGTTTCATTGCGAACCTGAACCTGCCGCGGAGACATCATGGATTCGTGGATTTGCCTTTGCTCGGATTTGGGAACATACCTACTGGCACTGATTGGCCGCGCTGGGGCAGCTCGCACCGGAACAGCGCTGGCACATCGTCAAAATGCTTTCAGCAGCTGAAGCTGCGATGCTTCCGCCGAACTCCTGTAAACAGCCAGCTGCTTTTGCCAAAGTATTTCAAGATCCAGGCCCCGATGGTCCAATCCTGCAGGCAGCTCTTGCCCCTTCGCCAACGAGTGGAGAGCCCAAACTCCACGATGCTCCCTTCGTTTCGGAGGGGTTTGCATCCAAAGGAAACATTATTCGATCATCAGCAGTTTCCTTGGCAACCCCCGATGACCAGCCAAAGTGCGACGCAATACAGTCTTCTGGTGAAGCACAGGCCAGAGACGAAGGAGGAAGTTGAGGCTCTTGTTAGTGACCGCTTTCAGGAAACTGCACCAGGCATTCATGTTGAGATGGATATGTCTTGGGAACAGCTCGGCCTGGATTCGCTGTCGAGCATCGCTCTGGCCAGGAGCCTCTCGGATGCCTTGGGGTTGGCTGTGGAAGCCAGCTCCATTTTGGACGTTGGCTCTCCCTCCAGTTTAGTAAGTTCTCTCTGGAGCCAGCTTTCTGAGGGCGCAGCAGGAGCAGGCAATGTCCCAGCTGGTGCGGGCCAACCAACTCCGCTCCAAGCCCATGCCTGGCGAAACACGGACACCCGAGGCTGCCGGCTTCCGCCCTGCGCGTGGAATCCTAAGCCAGGCAAAGTGCTGTACATCTGTCCGCCCTTTGGTTTCGGCAGGTCTTACTTTGGATCATGGGTGAGGTGGCTGGGGGACATGTATGAGGTACACATACTTGGTGGCCCGCAGTCCACGTGGAACGCGTGTGTCGAAGCCAATGCCGCATACATCGAAGCAACCCGTGGCTCCCGGCCCTTTGCACTCTTTGGGCATTCCTTTGGCGCGATTGCTGCTTTTGAAACGTGTGCCCATTTGCAGGAGAGGCAGAGTGAGATGCGCGAGATGCCAGAGGTCCTGGTCGTGTCGGGGGCACCTCCCCCCATGATGTTTGAGTGGAAGAGCGGGATGGCACCGTTTAGCCAGTGTGACGTGCAGAATGCCGACCAGGTTAGGACAGTCCTATGCGATTTTCATCTGATGGATGTCTCTATGGATGTTGTTACAGATGACCTCCTGCTGGCCGAGCTGAGTTTGGTTCAGTCCTACAAAGCCAGACCTTCTTTCCGTCTGACGTGTCCAATCCTCGGGATCCACGCGAACAACGATGTATTGATTCCCTCCTCCAGAAGTGTAGCCGGCTGGTCGGTGTACACAGTGAGTCACTTTGCTATGCATCTCATCGATGGTACTCATTTCTACTTCTTCAGGCCCCCGGCTGCCTTCTTTGCCCCTCTGAAGACAAGCACAAGCTGGTTAAGGGCAGAATGTGCGGACTGTCCCAGCTGGCCTGGGCCAGGTGTGTATGAGCTCTTATCCTTCTGGTGGGGCACGGAAGAGTTGCACACATATCCCTTTGGCACAAGCCCGCAGGGGTGCCTGATCTACATGGATGGGCATGTCTTTGTTCACCTGTGTGACCCACACGTAGCCTGCTCCAGTTCTCTGTCTGCAGCATACGCGCAAGCGTTTTATCACGGCACCTATGATGTGGAGAACGGCGCTGTGTTTCACAACATTGACATGTCTAGTAATCCCAATGAGCATGGTGATGCCCTCGGCAGATATTTCCAGTGGAATGCAGATGAGCGGAAGCTGAGTCTCTCTACTCGGCCAGATTCGCTACGTGCTGCTGGAGGGACGCTTGAGTGGCAGTGCCCGCTGACACAGCCGCAAGTCTCCAGTGAGTTCTTCGGTGTATGGAGGCTGGTGTCTGCTCCTGGGTTGCGGTTGAGTGCAGGAATGACTGTTATACATCCGGTCAAGAGGCTCATCTTGCAGCTGCAGGAGCCGGCACGCGCTCTTATGCCCGACGCCGATCCCGAGTTTGTGGATCCTAACCTGTGGCTTCAGAACCTGAGCACCTGCATGAGCTTGGTGTGTGAAGTTGCAGTTGGGACTGGGCAACTGGTTCTCAAGGTGCTCATGGCAAGCCCACAGCCAGGCCCCAACCACCCCGTGGCTCCGGCAGAGATTTTGTTATGGACACAGGATGTGGAGCAACTACCGGATGGGACGAAGCAACTGAAACTTGTCACTGGCGAGGGGCTTCAGCTAATTTTTGAACCGGCCGGGCAGTGATGAGTCTCCAAGGCCTAGGTTTCGACCTATGATGCGTTGGGCAAGTACACCCTAAAGTACAGTAGCACAGCCGCACAGGTTTCACCGAGGATACCAGGATTGCCTTGGGCACGCAGGCAGAGAGCCGGTCCAAATTCAGATTGATTGATGCAAAGAGTGATGGCCAGTTGCGTGGATGTGGGATAAGGGCAACATCAAGTGACTCATGGAGTTTTCATTAGTGACAGTAATAATAGTAATAGTGATACTAGTATAATAGCAGTAGAAGTAATTACTAGTCACAATAGTAATTCTAGTAATAGTAGTCATAATGCTGAGGATTGTAAAGATAGCACGAATAGTAGTAGTAATAGCCATAATTTTAACAATACTTGAACATAGTAACAATGCTGATAATAAAAAAAGGATGGCTACCCGGCTCTTAGGGGTTATCAACCTACTTACTAAGCCGCCTTGATCCTTTAAGTAGAACGGGCGGCTGCTGCGTGTGAGGGTAAATGTAGTGCGTAATCACTGTAGTCACTTACCGGGATAGGCCCGGCTAAACGCGTGCTGACTGTATAGGGTATACAGAACCTTAAGGGTGAAAGGTGCAGCTGGTCCTGACTGTAGCAAGGTCTGTTTCTTGGGCAAAGTTGCTTGGGAACACATCACCGATCGTTCGGATTTACTGCCACTGGGAATGCTGGAATTTCAGCCCGTGTTCGCTGCAGAATTTGCACGGCTCATCAGCTGGATAGCTCCTGGATACATGAGCATAGAACCTCGCAAGGCAGAAGCTGTGCAAAACTTTTGGTTCATCTTATGACACGGATCCCGAATAAGATGTGAAGCTCGCACCCTCCCCCAAACCAACCCACAGTCATCTGTGTTTTGGGGTTTAGGGTTTAGGGTTCTTGTGGCTCCATGTTGCTTTGGGTGAGGGTACTTGAAGTAACTTCCTGGATGAGTAGTATCTTATTTAGGTATGCTATAGTCCTCCATGTAGAGGAAGATCAAATCCTCTTTTAGGGTATGGTGGTTTATAGAGGTCATAATATGGTAGTTTCCCTAAATCGGGGTACCCCAAAATGGACCCCAATATCATACCATAACATTTATCATGGGACCCCCAAAAAGGTATCCCTAATCTTAGGAAACACATATATACAAACTTACCTGGTTTAACCACCACGCTTCCGAATGCACGCTTTAAGAATTCAGGAGCCCTAAACCTACACCTAAACCCCCAGCCTTAGACCCAGAGCCCAAACCAAAACATTAACTTCTAAATGCTTTGACTGCAAACCCAGGACCTTGTATGAGCCCTAAACTCTTAATCCTGTAAATTTCCTAATCCCCAAACCCTAATCTCTAAACCCTAAACCCTAAACCGCCGGAGCATTCGTTTGGCTAAGTATTGCCGGGAAGAGCATTTGCCTGGGCAGCTTGCAGTCTCTAAGGCTCAGAGGGTTCAGGGTTTAGGATTTAGGGTTTAGGATACAAGGTTGAGGGCTTAGGGATTTGGAGTTGAGAGTTTAAGATTTCCTTTTGGTTTCAGGATGTGGGGTTTAGGTTTTGGGATTCAGGTGTTAAGCTTAGGACTTTGCAGTCACCCTGGTGTGAAAGCTGAATCCCGCACGCCCTAAGCCCTAAATTGTTGCATGCCGCTCTTGGTAGGATTTAGGGTGTAGGGTTTAGAGCTGAAAAGGTGCGATCAGCCCCAAACCTCAAGCCCCAAACCGCAACTGGTAGAGCCTTTTGCTTTTCAATGCCTGAGGCGCTCTCACGTTTGCCTAGACTATCTCGCGTGCATAGGGGACCCTCTTTGCAAACTCGCACTCGCCAGACAAGGACTACCTGCTTCGTAGAAGGGAATGAGGGAATGGGCCCCTATATGAGCTACTGTCAGTATTAGGCTTATTAAGGAACCCTTTCCGTGGGACAGGGGTCCCTCTTGTAGTTTAGTATAGTCCCTACCATATTCCTGAATCAGGAACTCATGTCCATTGAATTACGCAGGAAATACTGCACATCCCATGCTGAGGATCTGAATTTGTAAGGTGCATACCAGAACAAAAAACGCAAACGCGACTTAGGAGAAGCGGCTGCTTGTATGGGTGCTCCTGACAACCCCTTCTGGGTTCTCCTCTAATTTACCGGAATCAGCCCAATTAGCCTGAAGCATTGGGGGGCACCTCGGGGCGGTAGCACAGAGGGGATCGTCGGGGAATCCACAATGTATCTGCCAACAGCACAAATGAGATCATCGAAGCCATGTTGAGTGGAACCATTGGTCCCTAGAGCCCCTCATCAGGTAGATCATCAGGAACAGGACACACCCTTTGAGAACCCCCTCAGGTTCCTTTGTATTATTCAGGTTTAGCGTTTAGGTTGTAGGGTTTAGGTTGGCACCACAAATAGTGGTATACTAGGAATATATATAGAGGTAATAATCTCTTGTGGTCACTATGAGTGGGTGTTTAAGGTTTAGGGGTACCCGAATCCCTAAGTGTAGAGGTTCAGGGGCGCTTAGTAGGCATACATAAAACCCTGATAAACCATAAAATGACCCCAGCTATCCTCCTTACTCACCTACTTACGAAGTCCTCCCCCTCTACCCTTAACCCTAAACAGGAAGTAGGGTTGCAAGCCCAGTTGTAAGTAGCTACTTAGTCCCATGAACCTGCAAGCAAGGCCAGATGGTGCTGCGGTGCACCAAGCACAGCTCTCAGCTTATCCGGGTTGTTGTTAGGGAGCTTAGATTACATAGGTTAAGGGCTCAGAGTATGCTGTTTAGGGTTTTGGGTTTAGGTTACGGGCTTAGAATTTGGGGTTCAGGGTTCAGGCCTTAGAGTGTAGGGCTTTGAAAGGTTCATGGGACCTCAAGTGGAATAGAAGATGGGGCATGAAATGGAAACTGGGCTTTTAGGGTCAGGGCCAAGGGTTTAAGGGATTTAGGGTTCGGGGTTCAAGGTTTGTTGCCTACTGCCGCTTCCCAAGCCTAGGGAGGATCTTTCTGGAGCCTGATGGCGTCTCACGTAGTTTCATAATGGAGGATGACAATAACATGGAAACTTACATGGAAACTGCAAGTATATAGTGTTTTTTTTTTACAGGGATTTTGGGATTTCCAAACAGTAGGGGCCTCTTGGGGGTCCCATAATAAAGATTGGAAGTTATCGGGCATTCAGTTGGGGTCCCTAAAGGATGAAATCCACCGCTTGTTCTTTGCGCCGTCTGCCATCAATGGAGATGTGATTTTCTAGGGATGTGGCCAAAAAACTCGAAACCCTAAACTGCGTGGCTGAGAAACTTCAGGTTTGACCCTGTGAACATCAGGGTAAGTTGTACAGCTAGATTGGGGTTTCTGTTATTTTGAGGACAAGCGGGGGTATGGATTCTACGTTCATTCAGCATTTCGTCATCTTGACTCAGGCGTAAGCGGTACTGTGCAGTTTGGCCATCTCGGGATGCAGGAGCCACCAAATTAATCGCACTGCTGAGCATGTGCTTCGAGTAGCCAGCGATTGCTCACGTTTCCGAAGGAGTCAGAATGATTTCAGGAGGACCGAGATCAATTTGAGACAGCAGGGCTGACCTACCAAGAGCGCATGCCCAGGCGGACGAGGACAGGACTGTCATCCTGGCTTTCGACAACTGGTACAGGCGGGCCTTTTTCTGAGCACAGCTTCCTGATTTCATCACAACACTGCATATGCAGCCACTAATAGGTTGATGGTGGACCTCGTAGCAGCTTGTTGCATCCTTGTTAGTTGTGGGCCCCTGTCTGTGTTGGCGTGGCGGCCAGGAAGCTGCAGGCCAAGACGCATACGTTGCAGGGCACCCGGCTTCAGAAATCGCCTGTGCACAGGAGTCACAGTGGTAGGTCCACCCCCTCCGAACAGGGCCGCGAGGACTATGCAGGGAAGAGCTTGGTGTGAAGAATCCATTGCCTCAGCATGTCCATGTTAAGATTGGCTGGAGGTTAGGACATGCCTGTAACAGTGCACAAGCCGTCCAGGTCGGTAAGGACCAGTCTTTGTGCACCCGGCAGAGGCGCCTCTACAACCCCGAGCAGGAGAGGACGCGCGAATGGCAGGTTGGCGCTGGCACGGCCATTGCCCCAGATGTTCTCAGCACAGCCTTGGGTGTTCGACACTCTTTGTCAAGTAACCTCAGTGATCACAAGGGTCAGGCGGAAGGGTTGAGCATTGTTCATGATGATCACGGCCAGTCGCGTTGTGGAGGGTTGCAGTTTTCGAACTTGTACGCACCAGTTGTGCTCATTGTGTCACGATGTTCCCACAGCCTTGGCTCTCTGATTCGTGTAACTTCGGCCACCCGTTTCTTTGTCCAGGTTTGGGAGGAGCGGGAAGCATACAGAGGATTCGAACAGAGGGTGCCTTCGTCTTAGCATGTGATGATGGCAGGTTCGTCACTTGCTGATCCGTTGCAGCCCAAGTATGCGAAATTTGTCACGCATGGGAGTTTCCAAGAACAGGAGTTCCCCTTATTTACCCAAATGTTCTGTAGTCTTCCGAGAAAGGACATGTGAGCTATAGTCTAAATTCCATACGGCGGGTTATATATGCGACATTATGCGACAATATAGGGGAGCATTATAGGGGTTATTCAGGGGGATACTAGGAGTTTGTATTGCTTGTATGTAACCCCTACATTCCTGTAAGATTGTCCTATATAACCCGATAATACCTCATATTACCCCCCATGCTATCCCTATAATACCTTATGGATACTAGGAGTTTAAACTATAGCTCAAGTGCCTTGCTCCCATGTGAGATCAGAATCCCTAAGCCTTGAACCCCGAAACCCCTAAACCACACCCTAAACCCCTGAAAGAGATTATCCTTAAGAGACCGCGCATGCACTGCTTGCTGTGTGCTTGAAGAAGTTAGTGAACTGTTGGACAATTGTGGTTTCAGATTTGGGTCCGAAACTTCTGGGCGACGGTAATTAACCAAATCATGATGATGGGACCTGCGTCGCTGGATGTTCTGACGCCAGACCGCATGCATGGCATCTTGGAATTCTCCTTCGAGGGGTTGCTGAGGGAAGGTCATGGGCCACTGAGGCAGTAGTTATGCAGCAGCACGGAATCCATGAAAAAGTGGGGAGCTCAGAATCAAAAGCTGGAGGCTTAACCATGACCGGCCTAAACCCTAAACCCTAAACCCTAAGCCCTAAACCATGCACTAGTTCCAAGGCTCAGGCCATGCAGTAGGAGTAGCAGGCCAAGTCATGTTGACGCACTGACCATCTTGTCTGCAGACTGAGCTGGTAGTTTCCCAAAACAGGGTTGCAGCAATATAGACCTAGAATACCATAATCCCTATTATGGGGAGCCCCAAAAGACTACCCCTAATTTTGGGAAACCCCCAGCTGAAGCTTGGCCTAAGACGGCAGACTCGCATTGTGCGTATAATCAACGGAGCCGCAATGGACCAGGTGGCATGGTCAAGCGTGCAAGCAGGCCGCCTAGACCTGCTATGAGACACGCTGATGTGCATTCAGCGCCTCTGATCCTTGCTTTTCCTGCTGTGTTGAGTCATCAGCATTGAAAGAAGCTCAGCCAATTTGTTTCTCCACCACAACAGCCGCTTGGCTCAACTCTCTTTGTAAATCGGCGCCGCGCTGGCTGGTGAGCATGGCTGCCAGCACCTCAGTGGCCCATCGCCCCCAACAAGCATGAGACAACTGTAAGAAGCTTGTAGATCCTGCTAGTGCCTTTTCATCTTGACTTGTCGCTGCGTCATGTCGTGAATCCACAGAGAGTTTGGGGTTTCCCAAAATCAGGGATACCTTTTTAGGAGTCTAGGAGTTCCCATAATAAGGATTATCATATTTTGGTGTCTATATTGGGGTCCCCCTGTTTTAGGAAATTAACATTTGAGATGCTTGAAAAAATCATGTACCCAGACCGCCCAGACCCCCTAAAGGATCCAAAAAATGGAACCCTCAATGATCCCCGACTTTCCCCAAAGTAGTAATGGGTTCATATTGGGGTTCCATTTCTGGGATCCTTTAGGGGGTCTGGGTAGTGAAGCCTCGGCGAGGCATCTGCACCTTCTGAGCTGTCAATGGATGGGGTTTCTGCTGACAAGCACTGCAAGGACGCCCCCTCTTCACCGCCCGAATGATGAATGCTCCCAATATGATGCCATTGTCTTTTAGGGTGAAGATTTAGTCTTGGGGGGTGGGGGTGGGTTGGAAACTTTGTGGTTACTCACCCAAACTCCATGTGCGTGACTTGAGCCTGGACATTGAAGAGGGACCTACTGCAAGATGTTAGTATGACTAATGCTACATGGACTTCTGTATTGTGGCTGACCATTCCGGCCCTCTTAGTCAGTGCACCCTTCACTTCCTTGAACATGGTTCCTCTCTTTCAAAGATGTTTCTGCAAGCAGAATACCCTAAGCCAGCTGAGATGGCAGCAGGATTCAGCAGAGTTCGCAGGATCCTGAACATGAGGACCCACCCACAATAGATGTCCAATGATTCATCTGAATGCAGGAGTCCAGAGGCAACATGCAGACATCAAATCCTCCAGAGTTTCCGGCGGCCGCCATTTTCGTCTTTGAGGCGTTTGAAGCGGTAGTGCGGGTACTTGCGCAATTCATAGTCAAAATACGCCTGATAGCATTTCCAGTGCAGCTGGACGCAGTAAATCCAATAGGTGCTGTTATGTCGATTCTTGTGCTGGGTTTGCCAGTGGAATGCTTACCTATTTACCCTTGTTGGTTTCATAATTATCCTGCATACTAAGACTTTGCAAAGCGCTTTAGACGCCAACCAAGTGTAGCAACCGCAACAAGTAGGAAGCAATTGCTGTGACCGCATCGCTAGAAACCCTAGTAATGAAAACGAGGGCAATGTCCGCAAGTGTGCGAGGACTCTAGGACGTTCCAAGTGTTGCGGTAGCAGTAGAAGGCATGTTTACTATAGCTCCGAAAGGGAGAGTCAACATGGGCACATATTTGACAGAAATGGCATTCATGCAGTCAGGGACAGCGCTGCACTAGTTTCAGGCGAATTCCCGTTCTTTCAATTACAATATCCTCAACGCAACGAGCATAGTCAGTTTGGTATGCTGAGAATGCTAAACCCAAGATAGTGCCAGCAATGACAATTCCAATTCCAAGTACCCATTGGGTTCTGCGGCATGTCCTAAACGATCCTAAACTCTAAACCCTAAACTTATGGGGCATTTGGTAGTTCCCCTAAATAGGAAGACCCCCAAGATAGACCCCAACATACTATCATCCTTCTTATAGAAACTGCAAGAGCAGTACCCCTCATTTTGTGAACCCTTAAATCTTATGAAATCCCTACTTAGTCATATATATATCCTTATATAATCCCCTATAAAGCCTTTTACAGGTATCCCTAATTTGGGTAACCCCATATGACCTGGTGGAGAGCATCTCAAGGGTTTGGTAGTTGGAGATTTGTGAGTCGGCTATATGAGCTATAGTCTAAACTGCTTAAGGGGGGGGGGGTATATAGGGGATCATATAGGGTTTAGGTTTTAGGATTTAGGGTTTGGGTTTAGGGTCTGAACTCCTTAAAGGGGTTATATCGGGGGATTATATAGGGGAGCATAATAGGAATCATGAAGGGGGATACGAGGAGTTTAGGCTATAGCTGATATGCATCATAAGATCATGCCTGGGTTTTTGCTGTCGTAAGCCTGTCCTGTCTTCTGCTGGTCTTGCAACTGCTTGTGCAGGAGCCCGTAGAGAAGGATGATGTCGAAGATGAGCTGGAACTTCTTGGGATCACAGACGTGGTGGTTGTGAGGAGCCTGTGTCCGAAGGAAATGGCCGCTTGGTCACACAAGCATTTGAGAGCTGCGCCTTGTTATGTGAGCCTGTTTGGAGTTCTTGCATCCAATATGCTTCACATGTCTTAGCTGACTTGATGGTCCTGAAGCTATCAATAGCCCTTGCTCATGCCTCTTTTGGGAAGCTGTGCGGAGTCGGCGAGCTGAGGAGATCCAGGCCACGCAGCAGCTTCCAGAGTGTCTTGACGTCAAGGGTGTTCAGGGTATCCTCAAGAAGCCGGCTCCCGGAGCCACCGAGCTGGACTGCGTCGTTGTTTGGCTCTCACCACGTCCAGATAAGAAGGATGTGCAGCCGCTAGCATCCAGGTTGAACGGCTTGAAGGTGCTCCAGAGGTATGCCACCTTTGAGCAGGCACTGGTGCTTGACGGGTTTCTTGGCATCCAATTTCAAGATGCCGCTGAAGCGCAAGATTTTGTTTCTACTCGTCGTGGCAAGATGAAGCTTGGACTCCCTGGTCAGACAGTCGTTCGGGAGTACACCTTGCATTTGGAGGGGCCACCTGGCTCGACTGATGGTGATGACCTCATGGAATCCGCTAAGAGGAGACGGGCGGACTCGCAGCCATCATCGCGGAAGAGGCCCCAGGTGTTTGTGAAGCCTACTTTGGAGCCTCTCGGATCTGATGTCGTGCGGATATTTGTGCAATCCGGGCAGCACCATGACGTGCCCATCGGGGAGGGTGACACCATGGCAAAAGTCTACCAGCTGATTAGGGAATCGTGTCCTGGATGTGTGTTGGCCAAATTGCCAGAGTCATCGGAGGTGCTCCTGCCCCAGGACTTGGCAGTTTCCTGTGAGCTTCTTGTCGTGGAGCCCGCTTCTTTGCCATTGGTTCTACCCACAGAATTCCAGGTTCAGCTAGGCCCAGCTGGAGAGAGAGAGGTCGACTTTGCTCTATTGAAGCACTTGCTCTGCGAGGTTCTTGGTGACTTCAACTGCCTCCTGGAACAGGGCTCTGAGTCAGCAGTCGGCCTCTTCCAACATCGCACCGAGCTATGTGGGCGAAACAGGCTTGTCATCCTCAAGTCTGCGGTGCAACGCCTTGATACGCTCGTTCAGCACAAGAAGATGGCCTTCGTGAGTGTTGTCGGCAAGCCCCGAGAGGGCAAGAGCACCTTGCTGGAGCTCATGCGCAGGCGATGCAGTGGTAAAGCAGGTGGCCAGCTCTTTCGGTGCTCGAATTCAGCGACACATGCCTGCACCACCGGACTCTGGGTCTCTACACAAGTGCTCAGCCCCAATGAGAAGGAGAAGGACACGGCTGTGCTCTTTCTGGACACGGAAGGCTTGTTTGCGGATGATGGCACAGACTCTGACTACTTCATCCGGCTTTTCACTGTGACCTGCGTGCTGTCCAGTGTCCTCATCCTCAATAACAAGATCTGCAACACGGTCGCGGAGGAGTTCAAATCCTCTCTTGCTCGCCTGGCTGTGCACTACAAGGGTTTCTTTGAGCGGAACACATGGTTCAAAGACCACCGGCCACGTGTTCTCTACTTGGCCCGCGACTGGAACGAGGTTCAGAGCTTGGAGCAGGACTGTGACGACTGGCAAGAGGCAGAACTGCGCAGCTCTTCAGAGCAGGGTCCACTCCATGAGGCCATGCAGTTCATTCGCGACGCCTTTGGTGTTGTCAAGTTCGGCACGTTGCCCAGCCCTTTGACTGAGCTCTGCAAGAAGGACGTGGTCTTGAAGGAGCTAGACCCACAGTTTGAGCAGAAGCTGGATCAAATCCTGTCCCGGTACGTGTGGCCCCATCTCTCCCCCAAGAGCTTCGAGGACTCTTCGCGCAAGCCATGCTTCCTGACGGGAGCGGGACCTCTTTTGGAGCTTCTTCAGAGCACTGTTGATGCTGTCTCGACCGAAATCTCCCTGGACTGGCAAACAACGCTGCAACGCTTCAGGGAGAAGGCAGCCCTGACGTGGGTTGATGGATGCGTGCAGAGCCTTTCAACTGAGGTCATGCGCTCGTTGAACTACGTGGACTTCTGCGTCCGCCCTGAAATCTGCGGGATCTCCGACTCGAACTTGAATTTGGCTGCATCCGCTCTCAAGGAGGTTGTTTCCAAAGCAGCAGCTACAAACCTCCAAACGCGCGAAGTCACTTGCGGCAGTCTGAGTTGCTGGAGGGTGTCTGGGCCTCTGAAGGCCCTGCGGTGCTGTGCAGAACAGTGCAGCTGTCGTGCCATTCAGAAGCCTCACAGCAAGTAGCCGCAGCATGCTTGTACGGCTACCGCTTTCTGCATGTTTGAAGCAGTCAACTTTGAACCAAGGATCACTACTTTCCAAACGCAGGCTTTGTGGAAGCATGTTACTGGTGAGCAGGAGAAACTCTGTGAGCAAGCCCTTGCAGAGTTGGGTCCTCTGGGCTACACACAGGGAACCATCGCCGCTTGCAAGCACTAAAATCAACGTCCTTCTGTTGCGGCATGCAGCCTTGTTGGTGTTTACTTCAGACATGCGGACAGGCTGATCTGGTCCAGTCCACCATAGAACGGCATCTATCGGCTTTCGTTGAAGAGGCGGAGCTGCTACAGGATGTCTGCTTGCAAGCGGAGGCTGGCTTCATCCTGGAATGTTTGGATGAGAACGTGTATGCCGCCAAGTCCCAGGCTGAGCTTGACGATGTTGAGGACAAGTGCAGGCATCAGGTTGCAGATTTGCGTCAGAAGACGGGGAAGGGCTCAAAGCACGTCGAGGATGTCCTGTCAACCATCGCTGAGAGGGTGTCGCGCGTGCGTCTGTCCTCCAACACCATTGTCCAGGCTCAGGTGGAGCGCTTCTACTGTGGAAAGCTCGGTGGGCTAGAGGCAGAGGATCCCTTTGAAGACATTCTGAGGAGGTCCTCTGGATCAAAGCTATTCGGGACGATGCTGCGAGATCATGATTTTGATTCTCTTGCTCAGGTGGTGAACCTCCATCTACGCCAGAGCTCCATGCCTGGAATCTGCCAGCACATTGAACCTAGCAAGCTACTGGAGCTGTTGAAGCATGCCTGTAGACTCTTCGAGTCTGCAGTGTTTGCCGAGAGAAAGCTTCGGTTGTTGGCAGAGCTTCGTCACTTCCTTGGTCCTTTCGGGGCAAATGAAGGCCTCATTGCATCTCAGTGCGACGCTTTCCTCGCCATGATGGATGCCGGTGAAGACATGGATGGTAAGGCTCTGGGCCAGTTGCTCTTCGGAGCCCTTGAGGTTCATCTGGGAATTGCTGGAGGTGAGCTGTTGCTCAGCATCAAGGAGGTGCACAAGCTCTTGGCTGGCACCTGCCCCGAAAGCCCAGCCTTGGGGGATCTTGCTGATATGGTGCCTCGACGAAAATGACAGGCCCATCAGCCAGTGGTCTTCCTGCGACCCACTGCTGAACACGGTAAGAACCTACAACAAAGGCCCAAGCTTGTTACAACTACTCTTCAACATGAAGGGGTAACCCAAAAACGAAGGTATTTTAAGATCAAATTCCAAACCTTGGACTTGCCAATTGCTCACGTGTTGGAGAGTACAGGGAAGATGCGGCTAACGGTGTGCAGCAAGTAGCAGTGAGGAGAATGAGGCTTGACGTAGTTATGTGATGTTCAGGTACGACTTGCTGTCCGAGAAGTTTGCAAGTCACTCGAAGACGCTGCCTTCAGCGACTTCCAAGCTGCGTTTTTTAACGACAGTGAGGAAGATCTTCGCAAGTTGATCCAGGAGGCTCAGTTGCAACAATGAGGGTGCCGCAGATGTTGAGAAGCGATAAGAAACAGGTTTTTCATCTTGAGCTTCCTAAGGATTACACGGGGGTCAGCTCTTTCCGCACGGAGCCGCTGCAGACTGACTTCGGCAAGCCGTGCATCCGCGTTGTTTTTGCCGCACAGGAGGATCTGCATAAGATCACGTACCAGCACTTCAAGATCTTGCCCCTGAAGCAGCTTGGAATCCGTCTGCCACATGCCAGGTGGGTATCCGACTTCAGTGACAAGGCCTTGAGCAGCTGGGGCCAGCACGTAGCATCTTCAAGCAGGGAGGCTGGCATCATCGAGTACCAGGAGAGCTTTGAGCAGGAAGTGATGGGTATGTACGAGGAGGGGGACAGCTTCATGGCCGGTGGTGAGTCTGTATTGATCCGTTGCCGGTTCAACTTGATACTCTTCCCTGTCCGATGCCCTATCACAGAAAACATCATGATGAGACCGGGTTGCTGTTCAGGAACTTAAGTTGAATTACCATAAAGGGTATTTACAGTAATTGATATGGTTCCCCTAATAGTATTGAATTTAAGTTCCTTAACAGCAACCCAGGAGATGCTCATTGGCAGATGTACGGGTACACTCGGTTGTGACCATTGGCCAGGAGGGCAGTCAGCTGGCAGTTCTCTGGGTGGAGGCAAGTAGGCAACGGCGGAGGTTTTTTGAGACTCCCAAAGAGCTCCTGTGTCAATTGGATGACCGCTCTATGACCCTTGTCGCCGAGATCGGTGCCTGCGAGTGGATATGGTCCTTTGCACCACCAGCTGCCCTGGTTTCAGCCTGGGCCAGTGTGGAGAGCTCGCTTCTGGACACTGTGAAGGAGGAGGCGCCTTCTGCAGCCTTGGCAAGACATGGCACATGTTCCCTGCAGTCAATAAACTTGCTGGCTCTCCCTGACAGGTGTTGCAAAGCATCACTTCAGCCTGTCCTGAACGATCATTGGATGACGAGCAGATCAGGCAGCTGTTGCAGACTCGCGGTTTGACTGGTTCAGATCAGGAGTCGTTCCTCATAGGAGCGGCCACGAAACAGCGCCGGCTTTGCATGCTCAAGCAGAAGTGCATGGAGATGCAGAGAACTTTGCAGTACTTTGCGCGATGTGAGCCATGTCATCTTGAGATTCAGCTTCCCGGTGAGGCCCAGGAGGCTTCAGATGAGCAAGTCCTGCTTTATGTCATGAAGCCTGTGGTTAAGGACGTGATCGAACAGCTATTGGCCACAAGCACCAGCAGCTTGGATTGGGTACACCACGTCGTGCACAGGGCCAGTCTCAGTGAGGATCTCCTTACCCGCCAGCTGCAGCAAGAGATCCGAGCAGCAGCAACACAGCAGCTGCAAAAGCTGGAAATATGTCAGCGACATCGCTTGATTGCAGAACTGTTCGGCTTGTCAGAAGACAGCTGCCAAACCTTCGTGGAGACAGCTATGATGGGCGGCACAGATGCAATCACCCTGGGAAAGCTCATCTATGAGCACCATGGTCGCCGATTCCTTCCGGCGCACATTGTTGAGAGCATGGGTGACTCAGAAGCTGCAAAGAGCGCATGTCGCATGGCCACTGAGATCTGCGCTGAGCTTGCTTCCTACAGTGAGTGCAGAATTCCAATTCAGCTGGCCAAGAATTTCATGCTACATGCTCAGGGTTGTCACGTGTGGGGTGTTCGCGAGGAAGGCGGTAGCTACTTCTTCATGTTGAAAGACGCTGCTGATGTGTTTCGCCGGCTTCTTCGCAGCATGCCTGTTGGGTGCGAAGTCGTTCAGGCAGTTCGATGTCAGTTGATGACGTCATCACCAGAGCTGGACATGATGATGGCTTTTGAGGAGCTGGACAAGCTGAGGGTTTTGGGCATCTTCATCACGCACATGCAGAGGGAAGAAAGAGGCATACATATTGTTCTTAGCGTTTGGCACGACCAACTTCCTAGGATTCCGCTGAAAGATTTCAGACCCCTTGCAATGGCCTTGGTCACGCACCCGCATGTTGGATTCCAGGAAAGGGCCGTACCTGTTTCCCTGAGCGAGTCTGTCTTCGTTGCCGCCTCGTTTGACGAAATGTTCGCAGACGTTCCAGAGAGTTTTACGCGTTATTCTGTGCCCTTGCAGCCTCTGGAATTCCAGTCGCCTCCATCGTTGCCGAGTCTGAGCAACAGATACATGCTCACAGCTAACTTCACTCGCCTGGACGAGGTGGCTTCTCTTTAAATTTACTTGGTGGGAAACAACGTGTGTTGAATTAACATGTGTGCGCAATCCTGTTGTCGTGAAGGCTCGAAATGAGCAGCGGCCAAAAAAAACCATTTGGAATTTATATGCGTGTTAAACTAAAGATTGGGCGCGTGAGCTTTCATGGCGTGTGCGATACTGTAGCCCGCGAAAATGATCGCGCGAGTAAAATGAAAGGATGCGTGCACGCCAGCTATTCCTGCCGTCGCATCAGTCTACGACAGGCGCGGCCGATAGCGCAACACTACTTTAGCCAAAGGTTCAAAGGGTTTCCGGCACCGCTCAAATGAGGAACGCTGTTTAGACAATCAATGTCAGATGTTTTGTCTTGCCCATAGTATCCTGACTACCATCGGCCAAGGTTCCAGAAGAAGAAGTGCGCTCGAAGATTTGGGATGCAGATGCATTTCGCCAGCTGCTTTGCCAGTGCGAGGGCCAGCGAGAGGAGGAGCATGCTCTTCGTGTCATGGTTCCATCCTCAGGCTGTAATTTCATGTAGGTGCTCAACTGGCAACACCTACAACGCAGTGTCCGCCTGAGGTCATGGCCCACACAAGAGCTGTTTGCAGCGCTGGGCATTACACCGCGAGGAGCAAACCAGTTGAACTACCGTCTCCGACAGGCTCTGTTCAGATGGACCCCTGTTCCTCCACGACGGGAGGGCCGCGTTTCGATAGCACTGAGATTGTGGTCAGCTGCATAGACACCATACAGGCAGCCTTGGAGAAGCGGCGAAGGTTCAAGGATGGCAAGCTGTTAGTGCTGAACATGGCAAACCGCCAAAGCCCAGGAGGCCCAGCACTTAGACTCTGCACATTCTTACTGGGGGCTAGTAAATCTCTGTATCATAAAATATTCTTTTATTTCCCACTCACCCCGAGTCAGCCTATCGTGAACAGCGAGAGCAAGTGCAAGCAGCAGATTGTAAATTGCCTCTGCAGGCGGCTACCGGAAGGGCAGCCGTGCCCAGGAGGAGGATCTCTTCCGGCGCACCACTCTCAGCTCTGCCCTGGACCCTGCTTTCGGAGCAACCGTGAACTATCCCTTGCGTGAATTTTGCCCCATCATCTCGCGTGGGATTTGTGCTTTCCGCGGTTCAGAACAGGAAGGCAGCAACTGCTCACTTGCACACATGTACCGAGCCCTTGTTTGAATCAATCCCCTGCAGGCTTCCCTCTTCTGGAGCAGCCGTTTTTGTTCGATGTCATCTCTGTTGCTGCCTACAACGGTCGCAGTGGTGGTGGGCAGCAGGAAGCCTTCCGAGTCATGGAACGTCGTGAAGGAGAGGGTCTGGTGTTTTCCGAGGAGGGGTACTGGCGGACTTTGAAGAACATTGTCAGCCTCTTGGAGGCTGCCGCAGCTGAACAGGCAGACCATCTCGTGCTGAGCGCGTTGGGCTGCGGGGCCTTCGGAAACAATGCGAAGCAAGTGTCCTTGATCTTCAAGACGCTGTTGCCTGCCTTCGCCGGCCAGTTCAAAACCGTTGAGTTTGCAGTTCTGGATCGCGATCCAAGCGACCCAGAAGGCAATTTTGCCATCTTCCGCAGCCAGATCTTGAATGGTGCTAGCAAGGCGTTCATCCGCAGGGAGCCGCGGGACGTGTGCTTCAAGAAGTTTTCGTCTTTCCCGCATGTATGCCCCAAGTTGGGCATGTGCAAGGACATTGACAACGCAGAGCACATGAAGGAGTATTGGCATCCAGACATGTGCCGAAACACCGACTGCCAAGAAGTTGGTGACCATGAGTTGCTTTGGAGGCACAAGATTTTCTGCCCGCATCAGCATTGCAAAATCATGTTCGGCAGCAAAGAGAGCCCAAAATACCAGGAGCATGTTCGCACCTTCAAACATCGCATGGAGTGCCGCAATGAGAATTGCAAAGATGCTGACCACATGCATCCGCCGCCTTGTACATTCGGACTCCGATGTCGGTTTAAAGGCCAAGTGCACAAGGATGGAGTCTTCTATTCCCATTCTCGCCAGCACTGCAAGGCCGGCATGTTTTGTGGTAAATGGCATGATGCCGAGCACACGGCCACCTTCCTCCACGAGTTCAATCAACCGTGCGAGGAGCCATTTTCATGTCAGTGGCTGCAAGACACCCATCACACGGATTCTTTTGCACACCTGTGCCCGCATGGCAGCGACTGCCGAGAGCCACTTAGCTTCACTTTGTGCCTCAGCCTTTGTCAAGAGTGGTGCTCCTGGCAACTTCTCAGGCTTGATGACTTGCAGCACAGGAAGCGATGGATTCACGTTCAGCGACCACCATGCCCAGATGGGTTGAACTGCATGGCAGATCAGCGCCCGCATTTTGAGGAGCGGCTGCTGCTGTAGCTGAAACGGTCTGAAGTAGAATCCCCGACTGAACAGCATGGGCCGAAGTGGCAGTTTTCGTTCTCCTGACCAGATTGGCCATGTTATGTGGGCTGTTGGGTTTTAGGCCATTGGACGATGTGACTTGAGTTTTGACTATTCCTAGTATTATTAATATTTTACGACTATTATTGTTATGTACTGTTATTCTTAATATCAGTCTTATTATCGTTATGTATCATCACATTCTGGCAGGATCACCTTACGCTCTTCCACCATGCCAAGGTGAAGTTGGTGAGGACATGCTGCAGCAACTAAGTTGCTGTTAAGGAACTTTTTTGAAGTTACTATAGTGGGTAAACCCTGTTATGTATTATATAATTATATATACATACTCGTTATGGTAACTTAATTTAAGTTCGTTAACAGCAACCCAGGCAAGGGTGCAAGGTGCCAAGATCAGCACTCGCATCAGCATGCCCGCCGTTTTTCGCACCCTCCCTCTGAGATGATTCCGGCAGGGAGAGTCTGGGGCCACAACACGTGTCAGCACCTCATGCAGGAGGATGAGGCGGTGGTCAAGGTGTCCTTTCACCACAATGCCAAGGCCTTGATTGACAAGATCCGTTTAAAAGGACAAGCTCCAGACAGCGAACACTTGGCTGCCGCGGTGTCCTTTTGGCAGAATTGCCGCCCAGTCCATCGGCTTCCGGTGAGCTCCTTTGCCAAGGTGCTGAGGACCGGGTTCCTGGGATCGCAGCATTGCCTTCAGACCCATGCTCATGACAGTGAGTTTGCTATGCAGCTGCCCTCTGTGGTCGCTTTGGTTGCATCAAGTTTCGGGGAGTACATCGCGGCGATCCAGGATTTTGTGGATGCTTTTGTTCGACATGAGGTGTTGGCCCATCAGGCATCGCGACATCCCATTTTGCAGCCGCAACAGGGGCAGGAGGTTGCCCTCAATGCCATGGGAGGTCAGAAAGCTCAGATCCAGAATGCCAAGCAAGACTTGAACACCCGGCGTGAACACTTGATGACGCTCTTCCGCAGAAACAAGGTGCAGTCACTTGAGACAGAGCTTTCTGGCTACACGCGTGCCTTCCAGGAGTTGCAAGCAGCAAGTGAAGAAGCTGCTAGACAAGGGAAGCACACAACAATTGGCATTGGCCACCAGTACGACCGTGTCCTGGAAACCAACAAGATGGTCTTTGCAATCTTGGGTCCCCACACGCTGAACTATGGCGAGGACAAGGATGGCGACGAGCATGACCAGGGTGTGCACCTTATCTTCCGTCCGGAGTGCCTGCATCACCCAGATGTATTCGTGACACCCATGGCAGCCACATTCTACAACTCTGGTCACGGAGATGCTGAGCGGCCATGGTGGAAGTGCTGGCAAGGCTCTGCCCCAACGTCCGCATTCGACAAGATGACGGCAGAAAAGCTTCATCCCAGCTCTCCTTTGTTCTACGAGGCTTTGGCCCATGAGTTCTTGGCCAGAGAAGCCCACAAGAAGTCAAAGCCACTTCGTGAGATCACCAGGGAGGACATGCTCCGATACCTCAAGACAGCAAATGCCCACCATGTTGTGGAAACCCACCTGCCATATGCCACGCCACTTACATGGGTGGAGAGGGTAATCATCTCAGAGCACACATTTGCAAAGATGAGTGAGAGTGACCAGATCACTACGCGCACAGTCTTTGGGCCAAATTTGGAGATCGTTGCTGGTACAGACTCAGCACAAGCTCAGTGGAAATATGCGAGCTCCAAGCGTTTGCAACCTGTTCCCAGGCCTTCCTTTTCTTGGACAGTGCTGCCTACAAGGATCCTTGAAGTTGTGCTGCCTGTGCAGATCCCGCCAAAGCAAAGAACGAGAATCTTCTTTCGAGCCTCTCGCCCCAACTTTCGGGTAAACCTGGCCAGCGACCGCCGAAGCCGCGGCTTGCTGAACCCGACATTCGTGCGAGTCGATGGCGAGCAGTGCACAGTGCACGACCCGAGCAGGAAGTTCACATCGGTGGACAAGCACTTCAACCGCGGAGTTGGAAAGGACGGATCAGCCATGTACTGCCTGGATGTGGACGGTCATCTTGGCCGGATCTCATTTCAGCATGCGGGCGTGTCGTCCATGTTCTCGTCCAGTGTGCTTTCCTTTGACAGGGTGGGGTGCTGGCCAAAGCACGTTAGCTTTGTAGTTCCTCGTGGCCACATCAGTTTCAGCGATGTCCGGGTGTACGTAGGCAGCAAGGACACTTACCTCCTGGAACATGAGTGCGCATGGCAACCTCTAGAACAGGAGAACGCATCGGCAGCTGGCACCAGTGCTGCCACTCAAGACGATGTACCAGGCCAGGTCAAGATCGCCTTCCGCTCCGAGCCTGAAGAGGGCTGGATGTCTAAGGCGTATCACTTTGTCACGGGCAAGGGCAAGAGCAGTGCTCCAGCATTGAAGCTGTGCAGTTCTGGATTGGAGTGCCAGGTCCTGGCGTCTACTCACGGCGTCTACGGAGTTGATGACCTGCCGCACCACCTTTCGCAGCACATGAGAAAGAACCGGCACCTTTGCTTGCATGGCCGCAGTTGCCGACATCTTGGCGATGGTGATCATGATCTCCTCTTTGTTCACATGGAGAAGCAAGATTGTCCAAACGGAGACGCCTGTGGACAGCTATGTGACCCACATCACCGGGCGGAGTATCATCATGACGGACTGTGGGACCTTCTTCTACCGTGCCGGCATGGTTCAAGATGCAACATCAAGGATGAAAAGCATGGCCTGCGATACCATCACGATGCCACCTTGAAGTACATTCTCAATGATGATGGCCTGCAGTTGGCCAAGGCCAGTTGCAGAAGCAGTTTGAGAGGCTGTGCAAAAACATCTGAATTTCGTCTGCTGGGCCACGGATTGGAGAAGCCAAGCTTAACAGGAAAGTGCACAGATTCAAATTCGGGGTTGCGAGTCTTGCAGCTTGCTGCAGGCCGATTGCCGAGATGACCGCCGCAACCGGTCAGTTGCAGCTTCCTCCTCTGCAGAGGCTGCAGAAAAATGTGGTACCTGTTTTGGTAGGCTGTCAGAACACTTGAGGCTATCCTGCCTTGAACCAAAATTCCCAGTACCCAAAACATCACATGGCTGAATGACAGGCGGGTCTTGAATCGAAGCCCAAGCAGAGCGGACGACAGCTTGGGTACTCCGATGTTGATTTCAGTGCCATCCAGGCTGAAGTCCAGGACAGAATCGACGACATGGCAGCTTTGCAGCAGCGGCCCTCGTTCCTAAGACACCACAAATTCATGTGGTAAGTTTTGCTTGCTTTGTGCTTATTGGGTGATCGACGAGTTGCCAGAAGTAATCAGGAAGGGATCTACAACGACGCCGCCATCGCGGGTGACTTCAAAGATGCGAAGTTGGATCAGTACGGCAATCCGATTGGTGGCGACTTTGATCTGGCTCGCGACGGTGCATTTGAAGGCTTTAAGATTCTGGTGCTGTGTGCTTACCACTCAATGCACGGCGACCTCGTTTCTTTGACAATCCCTGAGCTTAGGAAGAAGGGCTTCGAGGTCCAGACATGCACTAAGGAGGATGAATTCACCGCCGCGCTGCGTGAAGGCAGCTTCCACGTCGCCTGGATCATCAGCGGAAAATGCTTTGCAGGTGACAAGGCAGCTTTTGTCTCCGAGGTGCGGAAGTTCCATGAAGCCGGTCGTGGGTTGGGGTGATAACGACCCTTTTTATGTGCATGCCAATGAAGTCCTGCCACAACTCTTCGGCTTCAAGCTCACCGGCAACACTCCTGGAGGCAAAAACACAATAATGTACAATGGAGTAGAATCCGCATATATCATATATCATATATCCCCATGCATCATCCTTGTGAAGCCCTTACTAGCATCATCCACTACTCCTATATTTGCGGGAGGGCATCCCTGAGGCACAGAGCTTCTGCCTGGAAACCCTATGGAGCCAGGCCACTTCGGCGGGCATCCAAAGGTTTGTGCAGGTATTGTCAAGCTCCACGAGGGTGTGACCATCTGTTACCCCGATCCTGTTCCTGATAGCTGGAAGATCTTTGGAACTTCGTCGAACAATAAGCCGGTGCTGCTCGCCAAGGAAGCGGAGAGTGAACGGCCCCAAACCTCAGGAGCTGGCCGCGTCATTGTGGACAATGGCTTTACCAAGATCTTCCAGTCGTACTGGACAACTGCAGGTACGCCTAGGTATGTCAGCAACTGTTCGGCGTGGCTAGTGCTTCGCGAACGGTTCCGCCGGCCACAGTGGGGCTTCAAGCCCAGGCAGGCATAGAAGAAGACTTCTGACAAATCTGAGGAGTCCGCTAATTCGTAAGTAGCTGTTCACAGCTAATTCGCATAGCATCGCAGATGCTGGAACGGCTGTTGTGTTTTCATTTTAAGGTGGAGGCCGAGGCTACCTGGGGTCAGGGAGACAGTCTTATTTGTGGGTAGTAGGACCAGGAAGGAACTACTACAGGGATCCATTCCTCCATATCCCCTACTAGTCACCAGTAAGAAGCATACCGCAGCTTAAAGCAGGTCTAGGTTGGATCGTGTTTCAGCAACGAGGAGCCTCATGTTCCAGCAGGCAACTCCCACATGCTTTGCATCCCGCATGCAGTGCATGGGGGAAGATTGCTTGCAAGCAACTCAGATGGAATTGCACATTTAGTCTATCTGTTCTATCTAGGCGCCAAATCCCACAGAGGAGGCAGCGCACGCATCTCTCTCTTTGTATAGCTCTAGCATCAGTTCTAGCATCAGTCAGGGCACAGTTCCCGCACAGCAGCACCGTGCAGCAAACACGCAAAAGCCGCCTGTCGATGTGAACTGTGTCAGCAGTGTGACATTTTGTGCGCATGCTTTGTGCCACATGGTAAGGTGGTATACAGACGGGGGTCTCCGAAAGTAGGATATGGACAGTCCCTGTACTGGCAATGCAGAAAAGGCACTCCAATTTTTCAAGCTCGTGCACAGATTTACAAACCATTTTTTTGATCACTTGACATGCTGGGCTCCTGCAACTTGCAAGGTGCATCGTTTGGAGCCGGCGAGGGCAGCTTGGCCAGGGACCCAGGCAGAAGTGAACTTATCGCTCGGGCTGACAAGCTGGAACAAGCTGGACCCAATAAGATGATAATAGAAATAAAAGGAACAATAAAAGTGATAGCAATTATAGTAATAATAGTAGTAGTAATATAAATTTCCCTTGGAAGAGCTTTGTTTAATGCATGGCCACTAATCTGGACGTTGCATTGGATAGCTCCATGAACCCTATCATTTGAAGGAAGGACATGTCGTTACAAGGTTTGTTTATGTGAAAGAGCTGACGGATCATTCAGACTATCCAATTCAAGACGTGAACCTCGCTGAAGGCAAATGCTTTCGTATCTCTTTCTGCTTGAGTAGGAGACCTGGGCGAGAGGGCATATTCGGAGCTGCGCCGGCAGTGTTAGTTTCTAATTTCTTTTCATTGTCACTGGTCTCTTTTGGAATTTCAACTACTCAGGGCAATACACAGTACCACCGGTTTCTGAATTGGGAAGCAGAGAATCACAATTTTCACCCACGAATATCATGGCTTGAGCTCCTATGAAAGCTTCTCTTCAAATACAATGTTGTAGAAGTACGTTGCGCTTGTTTCATGCTGGGGGTTACCTACGCGGAGATGGCAGGGGCCGAAATGCCCTTGCTAAGTACACCTGGAGGGTCAGGGGGACTTGGTAGGTAGGTTGATAACCCCTACTGTATAAGACATAGAACGTCCTTGATTATCCCCGGCATGAACTTCCTTATTAAGCCCCCATGACCCAAGGACGTTCTACAGTTGAAGATGCAGCGGAGCAGTGTTGGAGCCCTCAGAGTGTGACTGGTTGCCACAAATACAAGACACATCATGCGCTTGTTTGATATTTCTTTGGCAATGACCCGGAGTAGTCAGTTCTGTCTCGGAACGACTTTCGTTACGCCGTTGGTTCTGAAGCAAACTCTAAACCTTGAAATCCGAAACCGCACGCAAGCTGCGACAAGGTTTGCCGACAGGATCTACGTGGAGTATGTCAGAGTCAAGGATTGGAGGCAGCCGTCATCAGAGTCATCCCTTATGAGCCTACGTCTCATCATTTTCCGCTGACCGTACTGCACTTAATCCAAATGTCAAGAAAGCTTTAGATTTGTTTTGCAACCTTCATGCGCCCGCGCGAAATCAGCTGCCATGGATGCTTAGTACCAACTCTTGTACATGAAGTCCCTCGGCGAACTATGTTTCTGTACGATCTCACTGACGTTACCACATGTGAGCTGTGGCTATGCATGTACAGAGCCGGAATGCCAGCTGCATTTGTGCCTCATGATGCTCAGCTTACATATTTCGCAGCATACTTTGGTAGCTTAGATCAGACACACGAAGTGACGTACTCGCAAGATAACCGGCGATTTGAAAGACTATGGAAGCCCTTGAAATGACGGTGGACAGTTTTGGATGCTGCAGCATGGCGATATAATCATCCCATTCAAGTGCGTGCATCCAGCCAACTTTTTCTGCCATGTGACATTAGCAAAAAAGATTCCACACGCAAGTGTTCATGACGGACGCTTTGAACAAGTCGTGCTGAAAACGCCAATAGTGATCATAGCCAAAGATGTGAATCACGCTAGTCATCCATTGGATTTACACCTTAACATCTTACGCCCATTCCATGTTTTGGCATGCGGCATCAAAGCCTCGACCTCGGCATGTTCAGATGATGTGCATGGAGCTGTGCTGTCCTCATGTCTAGGTTGCCGTCGTTCTTTTGCACATTTGGTTATATTTGCATTTGCATTGTCTTGCTCATGATTTTAAATTGTACTATACCAATATTACTCATGTTGAAAGGGAGTGTCTACCTTTCCTTGTACGGATCTGACCTTAGCCTGTAGGCAGTTGCCCAGCCGCAAACAAGCACTTCGGTGGATAACAAACAGCCTACATGACTCTAAGTGCCTTATACCTTGGGAACTATGGTATTACAGTATACTAAGGTCATGCAGGATTTTTAGTATTAACTGTAGTGAGCCTGCGAGCTTTTCACGTTGCTGTGATCTAGGAAAGTACCTGCTAAGGGGGGGCAGGGCCGGGGCCGGGGGTTGGCTGGCACATGTTCACCATTAGTTATGAGCAGGGTTATAAGAACCACAAATAAGTGTAACTAGAACTACCCATGATCCTGGAATGGCAACTGTCACATGAGGACATGTTCATCAACGTATTAGCTAGGTGTTTTGCAACACCTCGCATTGTTTGCGACACTCCGGCCTAGGTGGCAAAATATCCTGACCAGTCGCGTGAACTTGTCGTTAAAGATCCCAGTAAGGATGTTGAAGTGTGGGCTGGTCATTTGAGAAAAGGCGTTTGCGGAAAAGAGTCAGCACAAGTTATCCTCAAAAGTAATCTCCATGATTCCCTTTCTGATTGCCCTACATCCCCAAAATTTGCTTCATCTTGAGAAGGACCCATCTTGGCGTTCGGAAATTCAGATGCACTGACTAGATTGGTAGAATCAATGAGACAATTAATCCCAGGACTGACAACAGTACTACTGGTCATGTTACAGCGGTCGCGGGTATATACATATATATATATATTTATTTAAGGGGCTGCGCCCAGGGGCGGGCGACGCAGGCAGCATGTTTTCTTGGGTTCCTTCCCAAAACACCCAAAATGACCTCATCTAGCCCAAACCCAGGTTCTCGGGCCCA